>OVBX01001140.1:0-19390 GCA_900406325.1 Erucastrum elatum | reverse complement strand
TATTATTGAAAAAAATATATTTTAATTTCAAAATTTATTTTTGAAATAAAATTTAGTTGTAAACATAATTTTGAAATTAGAAACTAAAATAATTAATTATATATATGAATATAATATTTATAGATTAATATATATATATATATATATTACAAATATATTCATTATAAATAAATATATTATATATTATATACTAGTTTTAATAATAAGTTTAAATAACAAGTTCATACTGCTGTACCAATCAATCTTTTAAACAGTTTAGCAAAAGCATACAGCTTCTGCAGCATATAGCTTCTGCAGCATAATGCTACTGCTTTCTCATCTGCTTTACCAATCAGGGCCTTAGAAAGACGGACTCTCTCATGGTCTGGAATGCTCGGGATCTGAGGTAGGACAAACAAAACCATCATCCTGAATCCTCGTTATCATTACTCTACTTAGAGACAGCACCAGAATCAAGGCTTCAGTTGAATTCGAACCATGTACGATTTTGACAGGTCCCCCACATCATCAAGTCTCGTAGCCGTTGGCCTCGTTGTTTTATTGATATATAAACTCAATTTGTATCATAAAACTTCGTTTAGTTGCAACATGTATAATTGGGTGACTAAAAACATATCACAATATTCAGTAATGTTTAATGTGTATATAAATAATAAATCTTTCTTGGGGAACCAAACAGCACAATTAAAAACTCCATTATTGATTGAAGGGAAGAAGAACGATCAACATCTAAACATTGAGGAGTCAAAGACTTGAGAAATACAAAAAGAGAGAGAGGGGAAACACACAATGTGGAAAAGTAAACTTAGTTGTGGGTAGCCCTAGTGTAAATCTGCTGGCTGGAGTGAGTAGAGACCATCCTGATGGTTCCTTTAGCCATCAAATCTCTGATGGCCTTCCTAGCAAGTGACCCATTGATCTGCACAACACACAAGTATCAATCATGTCACTTAACTCTAATCAATAAAAAAAATGAGTAACTTCCGTCTGCAAAGTAATATGCAAATCAGATCATTATCACTAATTTATCTAAAACCCCATCAAGTTAGACTAATCAAAGCACAAAAACACACACCACAACGAGCTTATCTAGCAAAAAAAGATATAAACTTAAGAGAGTACATGTCTTGTTCAGGCTATTTACAACCCTATTAACTAACTTGTCTAGTGAAAAGTTGGAAACTTTACAAGAGTGGAGACAGTGAATGATTACCCTCAGACGGTCGGAGAGGATGGAAGGAGTGATGAGTTTGAACTTGGGAGCTTCAGAGAGAAGCTTGTCGTAAGTAGCCTGATCAAACAACACCATGTTGTTCACCTTCTCCTTTTGCTTTCCCTTGCTCCACTTCTTCTTCTTCTGCTTTCCTCCTCCAGATTTGGCGGGTTTGGAGGATGGTGGTGGAACTTTGTCCTTCTTCGGTGCCTGGAATCACCAAAAGAAATAAACCATTTATCATAAAAACCATTATATAGAGATGGAAACAGAAACAGAGCACACACCATTGAAGAAACTGACTGAACAGAAGAGCGGCGCTACAAGTGG
The DNA here is from genome assembly GCA_900406325.1 of Erucastrum elatum. Classification (NCBI taxonomy): domain Eukaryota; kingdom Viridiplantae; phylum Streptophyta; class Magnoliopsida; order Brassicales; family Brassicaceae; genus Erucastrum; species Erucastrum elatum. The sequence goes on along the minus strand of OVBX01001140.1, from coordinate 17,847 downwards.
GAGAGGAAGAGCTGAAAAAAACCTAAAGAGAGTGTTTCTGTAAACAGTGAAGAGGGGCCCTCCTTAATAAAACTCTGCGTTTAACAAAAGACCTAAAGAGGCTTTAATCTGTTTTATGGTTTAGCTTTTGATTATGTTTCCTTCCGGCTTTTACTTTTGAAATGAGAAGTTTGATAACCAATTATTATCTATGGACTCTTTACTCATTTGCAGCAAACAAATGGTTTTGGATTTGCCAAGGATTTTTAGGCATCTTGAGTTTAGTCAAAGCAAAAAAAAACTGAAAAGACAAGAGGATAGTACTAAGATCAGACCAAAAGTAAGTAGTTCAGAACACAAAGGAAACTCCCATCAAGAAAAAAGAGTAAACCCCTAAATCGCTTTAGAACCCTGAGTGGAACTAAAGGATTCCAACACACATTGTATCACACACTATCAATGTTAAGTAATCACCCCATACAAGGGTGTTCAATCTTTTACATTTTACATCAGCAGCTCATTTAAGAGATGGGGGGCAACAACTAAACTGCCATTTTCATCTCTATTTTCTTGTGAGGTTCATACCCAATGAGTTCAAAGTCTGCTGCCACAAAAGAGTCAATCTGTTTCTTCTCACCGTTTATCTTCAAAACCTGCAGTTGCCAAAACAAAAAAAAAAAAAACATTATGAATATGTGTATGCATTCCTCAACCATCATTGCTGTTATTATTGATTTGTACTTACAGGGAAAGGTTTTGGTGGGTTCTGAAGTTGCTCTTGGAGAGGCCTCACGTGATTTCGATACACATGAGCATCCCCAATGACATGGGTGAAATCACCAGGGACAAGATCACACACATGAGCTAGCATGCAAGTCAGAAGAGAGTAGGAAGCAATGTTAAACGGCACACCGAGGCCCATATCCGCTGAACGCTGATACATCTGACACGAGAGCTCCCCTTCCGCCACGTAGAACTGTGCAAACATGTGGCATGGAGGAAGCGCCATCAGCTTGAGATCAGAAGGGTTCCAAGCAGATAATATGATACGCCGATCATCAGGATTGTTCTTGATCTTGTCGATTACGTCTGCGAGCTGATCAAAGCCTTGGCCAGTATAAACAGCATGCATATCTGTGTACCTGTAAAGGACAAGAGAAAAGATCCTTTTCACCAAAAGAAACTCATCCAAACAGAGAAGAAAAAAGCAAAGAGATGCTGTTACTGACTTGGCACCAAAGTGTCTCCATTGAAATCCATAAACAGGTCCAAGGTCACCTTCCTCTCTCTCAGTCAGACCAATACTGAAATTAAGTGAGGATGTATCATCACAATGAAGCTTTAATTTCTTGAAATGATTTAAAGTCTTACCCATCAAGATACTCTCTCGATGCATTTCCATCCCATATATGAATACCTTTTTCCTGAAGGACCTGCCAATGTATAGAGACGCCTCTCAGAGAACTATCTAACTCATTTGCATTAGTTTAGAGCATAGTGGAGACTGTTTGGCTCAACCATTGTGATAAATTATCTCTCTTTTCTATTACCTTTGCATTAGTAGAGCCGCTTATAAACCATAGAAGCTCCTCAAGAACACCTCTCCAAAACACTCTCTAAACACAAGACGCAAACAGATTGCCTTATATGAGATAGTGCCCTCAAGATATGACAGTAGAAGTGAGCATATATACCTTTGTTGTCAGAAGTGGAAAGCTTCTGCGCAAATTGAACTTCATCTGCGTTCCAAATCTCGACAACGTACCAGTCCCTGTCCTATCATTCTTCACGTTACCATTCGAGATAATATCATCAACCATATTCAAATACCGAAACTCCTCATGCTGATCGAAAACCATCTTGGGAAGAAACGTAAACCTCTTCCCATCAAACTGAAGAGACGGCTGTGACCCGTTGATGCTTTCTTCATCATCATCAGCAGAAGAACTCTTCACACGGACAAAACTGGTGAAGCAAAACCGAAGCCCATTTTCAGTTACAGGAACAGACGAAGACCAAGGCTGAAAAACGCAAGTGTCAACCTCAGGTATAAACGTATCACACTCAATACTCGTATCAATCTCAGTCAAATGAATAGCATCACAACTAGGCCTATTCAATGCTTCCCTGCAAACAAACAAACAAAACACAACAATCAGCAACAAGATAATCACCAAAAAGTCAAAATCAACACATTTTATTTTACCTCAAAACATCACCACCTCCTATAACAAACACCCTCTCAATAGACAAACAATAAGGCGGTGCGGCCAAGAGGTAAAGAGCAGAGTCAACACTACTGCAAGTGACGACATTCTCAGTGTTGGCTATATCAAACCCACCGGAACGAGTCAGGACAACGTTGAGGCGATTCGAGAGGGGTCTGTGCTTGGTGGGGATAGCTTCCCACGTCTTTCTACCCATCAAGACAGCGTTTTTCTTGGTCGGGTCGGAGGTTGTCTGAGTGATGTCCTTGAAGAACTTGAGATCGGTGGGGAGGTTCCACGGCAATTTGCCGTCTTTGCCGATACCCATTTGTTTGGTCGCAGCAACAACGACTTGGTAAGTCCTCTGAGGGTCTGGAGGAGTTGTTGTGGTGTTGGCGGCGTCGCCGTTGTTGGGAGTGTTTGTTGTTGCCATGGTGAAAAAGTTCAAGACTTTTGTAGTTTTAAGACAATCAAAACACAGATTAGATGTAATAACAATGGAAAGGATCGAGATTTCAGATTTCAGATTGATATGAAGATCATGACTGACCGATTGAAAGGCGAAAGGAAGAATCTTTGGCAGAGAATCGAAACCGCAGAAGATTAATATTTGGTAGGTAAAGCCTCCTTTGTTCCTCCACCTAAACTGTGTTGCTGTTTTGTTCGGTTGAAAAGGACAGGGAGAGGTGGTAAGCGGGAGAGTGAATTGGTGGTGGGCTCATGTTGATTTAGGTCTGTCTCTTCAGTCCTTGAGTGTTTTTTTTTTAAATTATGCTATTTTGATTTTCAAATTTTTAGTTTTTGATGTTTTGTAAATTTTGGTTTGTAAGAAAATTAATTGGTGATTTTTTTTAGTTTTTTTAATTTATATAAATATATTTTACACTGCCTTATACATTTAATTTTTTTATGAGTAAAAGTTATCAAAATAATTACTTTTAAATTTTACTATCTTTATGTCAACAAGATGAAATGAAAAGATGTAAACCGATTTAGTTAACTAATAGTATGATGATTGTTACATGAGTAAATCCATGTAAGCATATTCCCTTCTTTATTACCGGTGTATTGGTACCTGAGTGATTTTATAAGACGTTGGTATACTCCTTACATTTTCGATGTGGACTGAAACAACATATGCTAGTATTATGTATTGTGTTTCGGAGACCATCTTCATTTCTGAACAATATATTGAAAACTACTTTCTTCTCTCTAATATTATTGATTCATTCAAACTACGCAAATTGATTGGTTCTTACGAAAAATTAAAACAGAGCAATAACTTAAAAATAAGATGTCAAATAGGCTAATGAGCACCATAAGGCATCTATAAACTGCGATTTCATTTAGGGGTTAGTCTAATATCTTTTCATATATTTGAAATACTCTAAATTAATTAAAAACAATTAAACAACATAAACCCATGGAAAAGCATGAACAAAGTAGCATCCCAAACCAAGATAAAATAATCCAACGTGTTTAGCCCCAGTTTAAAATGATATTGTCATATATGGGGGCTTTACAAATGTAATGTGTGATTGTGCTTTACAAAAGTGATTTGAAATTTATTACTCTAAAATCCATTAGTCTTGTCTCAGCAAATCCCACTACTAAAAACAATTTGAGTGTACCGTGCTACGTGTCTATGTATTTACTAATTTAAAAGGAATACTACGAAATATGGAGAACATATTATACTTCTTGATCTGCTTTTTATTTTATTTTACTTGATATTAGCATGGTTGTCTGGTTGATGTAAAATATGTTTAATCTCTCTGAGTAGTGGGCTGAACTTAGTCAACATAGGCGTCACTCTCTCTTCTATTATATACGTTTATTGTACATATATGATTGGTTGTTCATAAATTTTAATATATCCCACACATGTCTATTTCCAAATTTAAGACAAAACAAGTTGCAAAAAAAGAAGAAAAAACAAGTTGCAAAAAAAGAATAATCTTTGGACCTTATCAATGGCTTGTTAGATTTTAAATCATGAATTTTTCTCCAAGTGATTCAAATCATCCTCTCTCCATTACCATCTCCCACCCTTTCTCCTCTCAAGCACACATCTCCAGTAAGGTAAAACTAAAAACAAATCTCTTTCATTTTCACTTTCTCAGTCTTGATCATTCTCATCTTGGATTCTCTTTTGCTTGATCCTTCGCAACCTACACTTCTCTGAAACTGCGCCAGCGCTTTTCATTCATCAATTCGTATTTCATATTTAATTGTATGAATAATCCTGCCATCGGGCCAATACTTATTTCTGAATCATCTTAATTGTCTTGTAGGTGCTCAACTAAGTTTATCTAAGCATGGCTGATACCAAACAAGGTATATAAAGTCAATGCATTTGTCTACACCGTAAATACAATATTTTGATGTTTTCTAATGTTAAGTTAAACTTATGAATCATTGGGTGGTTTAGATATTGAAACTTCGGAGGATGAGAGGAAGATAGTGAAGATAAGCTCCTTTAGAAAGAAAGCGATCAGCGCATCAAACAGATTTAAGAAGTCGTTCAGGAGGAAGAGTCGGAGGAACAGCAGCAGAATCGTGTCAGAACCAGGTGGCATCAATGCCGAGGATCTTAAAACTATTGATACGTTCCGTCAACTCCTTCTCCAAGACGACCTTTTACCTATCCAACACGATGATCCTCACATGATGCTCAGGTTTTTTTTCAACTCATGAAAAAACAAGAAAAAAAATTGCACTATGATTAGTTACAACTTAAAATAGATGATCGTCATTTTTGGAAAATGAATCTATGATTGTTTGCCAACGCCGAGGTCAACAGCGAAACCAGCTAGCCAAATATCCCAAAATAAAAGAAATATAAAAAAAAAAAATTAGTAGGCGGCATGATGAAGGCTAACTTTTGTGGAACATTAGTTTTTGAGGTGGAAATATTTTAGACTTAACCAACTTTGAGTTGACCTATTAGTTAAAACTCATAGATTACTTAATTTTAATTTTGAAGATAATGAATTCAAGTCATATTGGAAGAAGTCTATTCTCCAAAAAAAAGTTATATTACTAGGTATGGGTCTCTTACTTCTTACAAATACGGACCCGCATACATTTGACTTCCATTTTTTTGACATCAACTTCCAAATTATTCCAAAAAAAAAAAATAGTTTAGATTAATTTATATTTATGAGAGTATGTCAAATAGAGTGCATGATATCAATATATGTTGTCAAAAAAAAGATACCAATATATAAATGACATCAATATATAAATGTCAAATTATGATGCGTATCAGATCCGAAAAGGTTCAAATCTTACTTGAGGATCGAGAAATTAATATACCGTCATATACTTGAACGATGTTCTTTGCCAAGAAACTTCCTATAAATATTTTGTTTTTCATATTACAACATTAAAGTTACAATCTCTGATGTTTGTTTGATCTATAAAAGATTCTTAAGGGCGAGAAAATCAGACACTGAGAAAGCAAAGCAAATGTGGAGTGACATGCTCCAATGGAGACAAGATTTCGGAGCCGATACAATCATCGAGGTCAAACATTTGTCTATAATTCGTCGAACATATCTCATGCCAAGTGTCAATATATAGTATTTGACATAAATGACATAAAAATTTTATTTGTGATGATAAAGGATTTTGAGTTCGAAGAGATAGATGAAGTTGTCAAACATTATCCTCAAGGCTATCATGGAGTGGACAAAGAAGGAAGGCCGGTTTACATTGAGAGATTAGGCCAAATCGATGCTAATAAGCTGTTACAAGTGACTACAATGGACCGGTACGAGAGATACCATGTGAAAGAGTTCGAGAAGATGTTTAAGATCAAGTTCCCTTCTTGCTCAGCGGCAGCCAAGAAGCACATCGATCAGAGCACAACCATTTTTGATGTGCAAGGCGTGGTACGTTACCTTTTACTATCTCGATTCTTAAAACATGTGCATAAATTCGAAAAGAACGTTTAAAAGTATGTTGCATTTTTCTGAATCTTAGGGGCTTAAGAACTTCAACAAATCTGCAAGGGAGCTTCTACAACGCCTTCTGAAGATAGACAACGACAATTACCCTGAGGTATTCAAATCTCAAACACAACTTTTTATTTTTATGAACGGTAACAAATTTGTGAATTAAGTTTTTCTTTTGTAGACTCTAAACAGAATGTTCATCATCAATGCGGGTCCTGGATTCCGGCTCTTATGGGGCCCCGTTAAATCTTTCCTTGATCCAAAGACGACGTCAAAGATTCATGTTCTTGGGAACAAATACCAGAGCAAATTGCTTGAAGCAATTGACGCTAGGTAAGATAACTAGTCATTAATCATCTTAACATGGTGCTTTGTGTTACTACTCTAAATACTTATTTGTAATTTTCTTCAAAATCCGGTTTCTTGTATTAGTGAGTTGCCACGTTTCTTTGGAGGCCGTTGCACTTGTGAAGACAAAGGAGGCTGCATGCGATCTGATAAAGGCCCATGGAACGATCCTGAGATTCTTAAGGTTTAACTTTGGAGCTTAAACTTGTTTTTACGTTTTTTCTGAGTCTCTTACCAAAGTGTCTTTTTATGAAAATCAGATGGTGAAGAACCCTGAGGCCAAGTTCTCGACTATTTCAGAGGACGAACGCATACTTGTAGAAGAAGATATATCAATGGTCTTTGAGGTAAGCTAAGAATTTTGTCAACAATCAAAAAAGCGTTAGCATGAATTCTCATAAATTACGCATCTAATTAAGAATATTTTCTTCCAAACCTATAATTCTCATAAATTACGTATCTAATTAATAATTTAATCTATGAAGCCTTTAGAGAGAAGGAAAAAGAGAGCCATCAAAGACAATGCGTGTGAGAAACAAATTGCAGTAGTTGACAAGTTCATGGCTCTGTCTTTACCTGAAAAGCCTCCAAAAACCGTCAAAAGAGGTGATATAGATATTGATGCTATAGCTCAAATCTGAAGATTATTTCTTGTTCAACAATCCAAATTGTTTAATCTGTCTTGGACTGTTGTTACGTAGGGAAGGGGCCACCAAAGAAAGATGATGGTTTCCTTGTGGGAGGGGTTATCGCCTTTGTGATGGGAATTCTAGCAATGGTCAGGCTATCTAAAGGGGTTCCACGCAAGCTCACAGAGGCTTCGCTATTCGGAAACTCAGTTTCCTATGAGGAATCAAATATGACTAAACCGGACCAAGATCAGCTTTCAACACCAGTCTCAAGCTCTGACTATGTATTAATGGCAAAGAGAATGTCCGATCTTGAAGAAAAGTACATGTCCCTTGATTCAAAACCAGCGGATGATGGTTTAGAGAAAGAAATTAAACTTCAGGCTGCGCTAAACCGGGTCCAAGTGCTTGAGCATGAGTTATCTGAGACCAGAAAGGTAAGATCTAACCTCACTCAAACTAGACTCACTTAAATAAACGACAAAGAACAAATATTAAATTAGCTAACTAACAAATGTTAAAGAAAATAGCAAAATGGTACAGCTACAAAACTAGTGGAATAAACACGTTTTTGAGAAAAAGATACATATTACTAAATTTTATTTTCTAATAGAGTGGCAAGACTATACTTGATGGTTTTTCTTCTTTTTCTGGTTTAGGCTTTGGATGAAACGATCGCCAAACAGAATGGAATTCTTGAATATATTGAGAAGAAAAAAAAGAAGACGAAGAGTCTGGTGAGATGAATCCTTTAGAGAACTTTTATGATATTAATACTATATGCTTAATTAATTTCTAATATTCTATGTCTCTATGTCCCTAATGATTCTGTTGTAATTTTCAGTGTTTCAGGTTCTAAATCAACGAACCACTTTGACTCCCTAAAAAGAAAAGAAAAATCCTGTCTGAAAATAAGATAAGATGAAAAGCACACGAGGAATATATGCATATACGATTTTTGTATATAACTTTGTTGTTAAGCAAAAAGCGGAGTTTTGCCACTATTCTCTTGTAATTTCGAGTGCTTATTTTGGTTTTCGCTTGAAACTTTTCCTACTTACACGTAAATTAACTCGTGCGAGTAAATGATAAGTAATGTATTATAACTAGAACTGGTGTGCATTCAACCAAAATGTACTTTATTGTGATGCAAAAAGAGTGTATTTATTTGATGTCATTGCATATAGTTTATGCATTGGATGGCAACTGAAATTGTGGTCATTTGTGGCCGACCCTCCAGTAAAGATGAGAGTGGATCCTGAAATTTTGGGGGTTATAAACAGTTTTGAAAAGTATATAAAATTGAAGGTTTATTTTTTTTATAAACCTGGAGGCTTAATTATATATACTTTTTTTAAAAAAAAATTGAAAGCTTGAAACGAATGTTTCATCTAATTTGCTTCAGAACCGATCCTGATAAAGATGGTCTGTAGAGAACCAAAATGAAAGAAATCAAGCAAATTATATATTTTACTATTTGCTAACAAGAAAGATTTTGTTTCTTAATGAAAAAATCATAAAGATTTTTCCGAATCATTTATGTACCAATATGGATTCCTTCTTAAATGACTGTCTGATATTTATAAATGTATATATGTATTTTTTTTAATACAGAAAAATGGTTTTACTTTTTTTTTATTGAAAATACAAACATTGTAAATATTACTTTTCAATGTGAATCAAATTCAAGTCACAATAATAGCCGCAACTTTCTTACCACTTGTATAAGTTATTAAGTATTGATATATGTATCAATTAACAAATATTAATATTTGATAAATATAACTGTTTTTTATATAATTAACAAATATTTATATATATATTTTTAAGTTTTGAAAATATAACTTTTTGGAGATAAGCAAGATGACTCAAATAAGAACCTTTTTTGAGCAAAATAATAACAATTTAACTTTTTAGCAAAAAAAAAAGAACAATATTTAACCTTTTCCACGTCATTAGCCTGTTTTGGACCGGTTAATCGATGCTTTTAATAAACTCGCCAGAGAAATTGATCAGAGAGACTAAAGAAGAGAGGCGACGGGGGAAAAGAAAACCAGTTAGTAGCCTGGAGCATCGATCAGAGCAGAACAGTTATCGGAGTTTGATAATAACCCAATTCTCGTCATTCTCTCATGGACATTCTCCAGCCCTCTAACGGTATAACCTCTCCCTCACTTCTCGAGCTCTCTGTAAACAACATTTACCTTTTCCGATTTCACCAATGCATGTCCGAATCTTCGTTTCCTCAATCTTTGTATGTTTGATTGTGATTCTTAGGGTTTCGTTTTGATTTGTGATTCTTAGGGTTTCGTTTTGATTTGTGATGACAGGTTCCCGCAAAAGGAAGCCTAACGATGGATTCTCTCCCGTGGGTTCCGAATCAAAGCGTCGGGTCAGGAACTCATCGAAAGTCACAGACTTTTCTCAACCATTTGCCGTCAGCAACATGCTCGAGGCCTTAGACGGTGGTAGGTTTGGGAGCGTCACCAAAGAGCTGGAAGAGGTGGCCAACATGAGGATGGAGCTGGTGAAGCGTTGTATCTGGATGTATCCATCGCTGGCACATACTGTGTTCGGAGCAGGAGACGATGGCGGCCGAGGAGAGCTGTGGAGTTTGGAGAATGAACTGGCTTTGGATTGTGTGGTTGAGTTGGATGATGATGCTTCGAAGAAAGCTCTATGTGTGGTTCCTTCGACTGAGATTGTCATACTTGATTCTGATGATGATGATGAGGAGGTTGTTGTTGTTGAGAGTGAGAAGCCTAAGTACCCGTTTCAGTCTAGTCTTGTGCAGCATCAGAAGAGTCTAGGTGATGTGGTGCCTGTGACGCCCCAGTTCGCTTTTGAGGAGGTTGTTTTGGGGAAGGGGAAGGAGATGGCGTCTGCCATTACGGCCTTGGTGGTAAGTTCCTTTTTTTTTCTCTTTCAAGCTATGTGCTATGAAGGTTACCTGTATTGAACTGTTTTTGTAATTTTCACAGGAGGGACAAAGTAGCAGAGGCAACCTCCTTGCTATAGAAGATGTAGGCGTGGGACAAACGAGGAGAGAGAAGATCCTTGCCATAGAAAATGGTGTGGTCAATGATAAGGGTGTCTATGTGGGGGTTGAGGATGATGTGAGTGGTGATGAGTCTGAAGCAGCAGATGAGGATCTTGGTAATATCTGGAATGAAATGGCCATGTCAATAGTGACTTCCAAGGTATATCATTCTAGTGTTTCTACTGCTCCTTTCGATTTATTGCATCTGATAGTTTTAGTAGTTGTGAAGCTTCCTTTTGTTTTAGTTGTTATGTTATGGTTTTCTTCTGCTACTTTTGTTCACTGAGATCACAATAAACGTGCAGGATGTAGAGACTTCACATAATGGATCAAAGATTGATGAAGTGGAAGACTGTGAGCACTCCTTTATACTAAAGGACGACATGGGTTACGTTTGCCGTGTCTGCGGAGTTATTGACAAAAGCATCTTGGATATTATTGATGTGAACTTCAGTAAAGTAAGTCTATTTCTTCTTATACTATGCTCTTCTCTTCTCTGCTTTGATGGAAATGTATGTTTCTTGATGCTCAATTGTGCTCTATTTCTATTACCTCTAACGACTTTTTTTGTTGTAGGCGAAAAGAAGCACGAGAACATATGCTTCTGAAAGTCGGGTTAAAAAGTTTGGGGATTCAGATTTTGAGATTAAGTTATCTGAAGAAGGGCTGATGATAGGTGGACTTTCTGCTCATCCAACGCATGCTAGCAAGATGAAGCCACATCAGATTGAAGGGTTCCAATTCCTTTGCAGCAACTTAGTAGTAGATGAGCCAGGGGGTTGTATCATGGCTCATGCTCCAGGCTCTGGAAAAACCTTCATGATCATCAGTTTCATGCAGAGCTTTCTTGCAAAGTATCCTCAGGCCAAGCCGCTGGTTGTGCTTCCAAAGGGGATTTTGTCTACCTGGAAAAGAGAGTTTGTGAGATGGCAAGTCGAAGACATTCCACTGCTTGACTTCTACAGTGCTAAAGCAGAGAACCGTGCACAACAGCTGGCCATTTTAAAACAGTGGATGGAGAAGAAAAGTATCTTGTTTCTGGGCTACAAGCAGTTCTCAACCATTGTTTGTGATGATACAAGCACCGACTCACATTCTTGCCAGGAGATACTGCTGAAAGTACCTTCGATCCTCATTTTGGATGAAGGACACACTCCAAGAAACGAGGACACAAATGTGTTGCAGTCCCTTGCCCAAGTCCAAACACCGAGGAAAGTTGTCCTCTCAGGAACGCTCTATCAGAACCACGTGAAGGAGGTTTTCAACATTCTGAACCTCGTTAGGCCCAAGTTCCTCAAGTTGGATACTTCCAAGTCTATTGTTAAAAGGATCTTGAGTCGTGCTCCTATATCCGCTGTCAGGTCTCATCTGGGAGGCAGTTCAGATGTATCTTCTGCTTTCAACGAAATTGTGGAGCACACACTGCAGAAGTGCGAGGATTTCAAGATGAAAATTAACATGATTCAAGATTTGAGGGAGATGACAAAGAAGGTGCTTCACTACTACAAAGGAGACTTCTTAGATGAGCTTCCTGGACTTGATGATTTCACCGTGGTTCTCAATCTGTCTCCAAGACAGTTGACTGAAGTGAAGAAGCTGAGGCGTGAGAAGAGGAAATTCAAGGTTTCGGCTGTGGGGAGTGCAATTTACCTTCATCCGAGGCTGAACGGTTTCTCTGAAAAGACTGATAATGTCTCTGATTCAACTATGGACGAGCTGCTAGAGAAGCTAGATGTGAGTGAAGGCGTGAAAGCAAAGTTCTTCCTAAACTTGATAGACCTGTGTGACTCAGCAGGGGAGAAGCTCTTGGTTTTCAGCCAGTATCTTGTGCCTCTGAAGTTTCTTGAAAGACTAGCTGCTCTAGCAAAGGGATGGAAGCTAGGGAAAGAAGTCTTCGTTCTTACAGGAGAATCCAGCTCTGAGCAGCGTGAGTTGTCTATGGAAAGGTTCAACAATTCGCCAGACGCAAAAGTGTTCTTTGGTTCGATAAGGGCATGTGGAGAAGGAATCTCTCTAGTTGGAGCATCTCGGATACTGATTCTGGATGTTCCTCTAAACCCTTCAGTGACGCGGCAAGCGATAGGGAGAGCTTTTAGACCAGGACAAACGAAGAAAGTGCATGCGTACAGATTGATCGCTGGGTCATCACCTGAGGAAGAGGATCACAACACTTGCTTCAAAAAGGAAGTCATCTCAAAGATGTGGTTCGAGTGGAACGAGTACTGTGGATACCGTAACTTTGAGGTAGAGACAATTGATGTGGATGATGCTGGTGATCTGTTCCTTGAAAGTCCTGCCTTACGAGAAGACATAAGAGTTCTCTACAAAAGGTAACATCAGAGTTATGACCAGATTTAAACTTAAGTCGTCATGATGACGACGTCATCATCATCATCATCTCTCTATCTGTTAATGTATAATGCTCATTTTATTCAGGTAAACCGAAGACAATTGCTGATGGAAACTTGTTCTTGTGGCTTTGGACATGCTTAGGTTTTAGTAACCTGTCAATAAGATAACTTCGGGTAGGGTCCTTTTGGTTTTTGTGAAAGATTGTTGAATCTTTTGGATATGCTTTTGGTTTTGTTTCATAACTTAGAGAGCATCTAGTGTTCTTTTGATGTTAAACCTTTGGCCTTATGATATGGTAATTCTCGTTAATTCATCTGATGGTTTTACTTTCGCAAAAAGAATATAATTACTACAATGTATTATTCATCAAGCTACAAAATCCTGCAACAGTTGTGCCGAGCCAAGCCGGTGCTGGCCGTTGCCAGAGTTCAAATACTGGAAACTGGTTCCCTGGATGCTGTTCTCGTAGTTGTCGCTGGTCATAGGTACGTCGTTGCCGCCGCGTGTGTCCGGAATTCCTAGTGTTAAGGACATCCCACCACTACCATTTCTTGTCATTTCGGTGATCATCATGAACCGGTCGTCACCACCACCGTTGTTGGAACTAGGCACGAGTTGCTGCTGTTCTTGAGACTCGGTGGTTTCTGGTATGTTGTTTCCGGAAGACAAGTTGGTAGCATTCTCCTCCAATGCGTCTGTGAACTCTTCCTTGTACATCTCCTCCACCATTGGTTTCCAGAGACGCACACGTGCATTTATAAACCAGTTCGACACCTTTCAACAACAATCATCCAAACAAAGAATGAACACTGAACAAAAAAAAAGCATCTGAATGAGAGAAAATACTCTACAACAATAAATACCTGGCCTCTGCTCAACCCTGTTTGTCTAGCTAGCATGATCTTGTCTGAATCCTTTGGATAACTACATTTTTCAAAACAAAAACCGCTCAAACAAATGAATCAAGAACTCAGGAGTGTATAGTAAAGAGAGACTTACGGGTGGAGGAAATGCTCAAAGAGCCAAGCACGGAGTATCAAAACAGAGGAATCAGGTAGACCACGTTGAGGCCTCCAAGCGTGAGGTTGCATCACGCCTAACCTCTGCAACGCTCTTTGCTGCCTTACCTGTTGATCAACGTTCCTTAGCCTGCTTATACCAACTCCTCTCCCATCTACTCCATCATGTTCCCCTCCTAAACTTCTCCTTATCACCAAGATTTGTCCTGATATTGCATCCCTCAAGCAACGGAAATGCCTTGAGATTGTCTGAAGCGCAAGGGCTGTGTATGGTTTAGCTGCTCCACATCCGGCTATTACATCGAAAGATGACACAACTATCTGCATCTGATGGTAATACTGCTTGTATCTTCTGTCCACCTTTTAGAGAAAAATCAACAAAACAAAATCAAACACACATTATCAACAGAGCAAATCACTCTGAGCAAAGAGCCAAAGAGTATGGATTGATTACCTCGTCTAATATCGATAAGAGTTTCGACAGCTTGTTCTGCAGTTCTTGTCTCTCTGACTGAGGTAAGTCAGGGTTTGTGCTTGATTCTTGAAGATTCTTCTCTTTGTCTTCTTCAGTCTTGTCTCCCTCTGGCTGAAACTGCTTCAGAGCTTTCTTAACGTTAACAGCTTCATCTAGAAGCTCTTGAGCAGCCTTGAGATACTTTGAGTTATGAAAGCTCGAAACAACTTGTGTTGCGTACTCATTGTTGTTACTGCCTCTTGATGTCTCAATCTGAGAGCTGAGGCCAAGGGACAGTACCTGTCCCGTGGTGGGACGCATCATCATCGGGAAGCAGGTCCGGTCATTGTCTTCTTGTTCTCTCCAAGAACCAGAATTTTGAATCTCCACCACTTGTGAAGCTCCTCCTCCACCGAAACTTGGCAGTACTTGAATCTCTTTTGAAGCTGAGACATTGTTAGCTTCTCCGGGAAAGTAAGAGACCGCAGGATTCGTGTAGATCATTGCGTTTCCAGGGACAAACTCGGATGCATTTGGTCTTGAATAAGCGTCACTTGAGCCACTATTTTTGTAATAAGTTGCCATATTTAGTCTCTCCTTCTTCTTCTTATGATCAGATCAAACTTATCTGAAACAGGATTGGTGTGTTGCAAGATTCAAACACAATCAACACTAAACTCTTGGAGGAAAGAAGAAAGTAAACGAAAATGAAAAAGTCTTTTAACTTTCCTTTTTAGGTAGGGAGATAATAGATGCTTTAAAGCCGGTTGGTGCTTGAACTTGCTTCTTTGATAAGGAATTAAAAGAAATCAAAATCATTTGAACTGCAAATATGTTTAAGAGCATCTGAGGTATAGGATCTTTTTTTGTTCAACCATCTGAGGTGTGATCTAAAACCCTCTATTAAATCCTAATGTTATTTCCTGTTTCTCTCTTTGGCATTTTGTTTTGTCTGTTGCGTAAAATTGATAGGGGCAATAGCAAACATACAGTCAATCATATTCCTTTTTTTTAAAGTTTATTATGTTTTGAAAATACAAAATATTCCTAATTGGTTACTGAAAAATAAAGATATTTATAATTCTTCTAAGATGATATGTTCATCAAGCATAGATTTGGAGTAAAGACAAACATTTATGGACATTTTCATATCTAAGTTTAGTGTAAATGTGTAATACATCTTTTATCTGATTTGCACCTTAGAAGCACCTGTATTATTAGTTGTTTATAAATATCTCGTTCGAAATAATAATAAAATGAGAGAGAAAATTTTATACTTTCTTTAGAACTTTTGAAAACTTTTTAGTGCTCTAGACACTAGTGCCAATATAAATGGCTATATTATTAGAATTTTCAATTTTATTAATTTAAATATATTTAAACATCAATTATATTTCTTGTAGACTAATTAGAGCATTCACAATTGTAGTTTCTACAAGATTTTTTAACAAAATATTAATAAACAAACAAAAAGTTAGAGAAAAGGATAAAAAACTGAGATTTTTTTATAATAATTTTTCATTTGGAAAACTCAGAAAAATGTTGAGGAACTATCATGACACTTATCATCTTCTTATTTATTTTTACACTTAAATTTAAACTATACAATTAAACTATTTTAAACAGTTATATTTAATATAAATTCATTTTAAGAAACTCTACCAATGATGCTCTTGTCTTTTATAAGATTAGGTGGGAATAATTTGATTAGACGTGTCAAAGTTTACACACGGATGCTCACTACTTTTTCAATTGGTAAGCTTTTACAGCTTCTTCTTCTTTGTCTTTAAAGTAAATTTCTCAACATTTTTGTTCTTTTCCAAATATTATCTTGTGATGATGGTCCATATGCTTTTAACTACTTGCATTTGCATATAACTATTTTTGTAATAAACGAAAACAATGAAAATAATTTTCCTTATTTTTTTCTCATAAACAGTGAATAAGTGCCCTTTTCCCACTCAACTTTGTCTTCTTGTGTTAATAGTTCCAAGATATTTACGGGTTAAAACCATTTCTTTCCATAATGTTTATGTACAACTTTTACTTTCTCCCTCATGAGTGTAGGTCCATATCTTAACATGGTGGAGCTGTTTATAGCTTTAATAATTAAGTAGCTGCAAAAAAAATGAGCAAGACAGTACAAAATGATGAAATATTTTGAATAAATGTCAGAATGTATACACAATTAAACATTTTAATCGAAATCTTTGAAAGAAACAAATTGAAACATTTGAAATTAAAAACGCCAAAAAACTGCATATATAGTTTTGGGGTAGACAAGTGAAAAAACTTGAATTGATGGGGGCCAAAGGAAAGGGAAAGATGTCTGAATTGGGTCAGAGATGGCAGAATGAGAGAGAGAGAAATGGACTTGGTCAGAGTCAGCCTCAGGGATAGGGAAGAGTGACACTAATATACGACCAACCAACACTGCTTAACAATAATGATAAGAACAAAATAATGTCGACGATAGAGGGAGGAGAGAGAGAGAGAGGGAGAATACAATAAGAAATGAAATGGCTGTTTTGGTTGGGCAATAAGAGAATTATGATGTTCTAATACATAAACATTCATTTTCGTCGATGTCACTGAGTCGACGACACTAATCTAGTTAGCTAAATGAAATTGAACTATAGGTTTAGTCATAACTCATGTAATCAGATATCAGCATTAGGCCTCTCAAAATGTGTTTTATTCTTACTTGAAAGTTTGAAACTAATGGGCTGATTCGCTGAGTTCATAT
The DNA here is from genome assembly GCA_900406325.1 of Erucastrum elatum. Taxonomy (NCBI): domain Eukaryota; kingdom Viridiplantae; phylum Streptophyta; class Magnoliopsida; order Brassicales; family Brassicaceae; genus Erucastrum; species Erucastrum elatum. Next base: position 1,114 of record OVBX01001140.1, on the reverse strand, counting down.
TTTCTCATTTTGGTTCGTATGAAACATCTTTATATATATAAAGTAAGCTTTTCTCTCTTCTTTTCACATGTGGAAGGAGGGTTTGATGACATGTGTCACATTCTTCTATCTCTTTACATTTTAGATCCTAATTCTTTTAGATTACTACAATTTGGTTCACCACTTTCTAATTGTGCACTATCTAATCATTTTCACAATAGTTATCATCTTTTTAAGTTTGATAATCCTTTAATTTTTTAATTTATTCACAACTAAAAATAACATAAGCTTCACTATTTAATTAGTTTTTACTATTTTCTATCATTTCATTTACAAATTATATATTTATTTTAATATTGATCAAGTTACGAAAAATAAACTAGAACAAAACTCATAATCAAAACAAAAAATCTCTATAATCATAGAGAAAAATAAAATGCCAAAAACACATTAACTAAGTAAATGTTTAGAGATGAAACAATATTAAGAACAAAAACCAACTTAGCTCACTTTATCATAGAATTTTTGGTCATAACAAGGAGATGTAGGAAAAGATTATAAAGATAAACTCTGAAAGAAAGCATCTTTCGGATACAAAGAAACAAGATCAATTACCAACACAAATAACCAAGAAAGCGTGTTAGAATAAAAATATTAACAGAGGGCAAAAATTGCCACAAAACAAAAAGACAAATATTTAACACACCATAAACGCATCCACCAGCTAAAATGTATGAAGCACCTCAAAAACTAAATAAACACAGAAAAAACGTTTATAATAGCGGAGAACTACAAAACCTAGATAAAAAAGACCAAAATTCCAAGAAACTAACTTCGCAAACTTATACTAAAAAAAGCAGGAGAAAAAAACATACAGCCTGAAAGATAGATAATGAAAGTTAACCACCAAGAAACCAAAGTCCAAACTTGAGACCAGACACAACATTATAAATTTATAGAGCATGCACGAAAGAAAACACTATCTAAACTTGGAGTCTCAAATTTGGCAAAATAGAGAGAGACTAGAGACGCGAACAGTGATGAAATCAACAAACCGTGTAGCCATCCTTAAACTTTGAAAGAGAGCATATAAGTCAGATGATCAAAAACTAATTCTTGAAAACCAAACCGAATA
>OVBX01001139.1:0-28682 GCA_900406325.1 Erucastrum elatum | reverse complement strand
ACAGGAATACGTCAAGGGATAGTTAGTGGTATTGGTTTTGGAGTTTCTTTCTTTGTCCTCTTTGCTTCTTACGCAGCCAGTTTCTATGCCGGTGCAAGGCTTGTTGATGACGGCAAGACAACCTTTGATTCTGTTTTCAGGGTAACAAAAACCAAAAATGAGTTTCAGATTAATCAACTAAGATTCTTTTCTTTGTCTCCTTCTAAAAGCTATTTTGTTTCAGGTTTTCTTTGCATTGACAATGGCGGCTGTAGCTATATCTCAGTCGAGTTCACTGTCTCCTGATTCAAGCAAAGCTAGCAACGCGGCTGCATCCATCTTCGCGGTTATAGACAGAGAATCGAAGATTGATCCAAGTGATGAGTCCGGGAGAGTTCTTGATAATGTTAAAGGAGATATTGAACTTCGTCATGTCAGTTTCAAGTATCCTTCAAGACCGGATGTTCAGATCTTCCAGGATCTTTGTCTGTCTATTCGAGCTGGAAAGGTTAAGACATTGATCTTGAAACACGTTTTCAGTTTGGTCTTCTGTTCAACCATGTCTTGAACTCTTCTGTTCTTTTGTTTTTCTCTCAGACAATAGCTTTGGTTGGAGAGAGCGGAAGCGGGAAATCAACAGTGATTGCGTTGCTGCAACGGTTTTACGATCCTGATTCTGGTCAGATCACTCTTGATGGAGTTGAGATTAAGACCTTGCAGCTGAAATGGCTAAGGCAGCAAACCGGACTTGTGAGCCAAGAACCGGTTTTGTTCAATGAAACGATCAGAGCAAACATTGCTTACGGAAAAGGAGGAGATGCTTCTGAAACAGAAATCATATCTGCAGCTGAGCTGTCTAACGCTCATGGGTTCATTAGTGGACTACAACAGGTAACCTTAACGTCCCCTGATTAAATGAACAGCACTACTTTGCAGATTCATACTAAACTGAAAGATGTATTTACTCAGGGCTATGAGACAATGGTGGGTGAGAGAGGAGTTCAACTATCAGGCGGGCAGAAGCAGAGAGTAGCTATAGCGAGAGCAATTGTTAAAGACCCTAAGGTGCTGCTACTGGATGAAGCGACAAGCGCGCTAGACGCTGAGTCAGAGCGTGTGGTGCAGGACNTCTGTTCTTTTGTTTTTCTCTCAGACAATAGCTTTGGTTGGAGAGAGCGGAAGCGGGAAATCCACAGTGATTGCGTTGCTGCAGAGGTTTTATGATCCTGATTCTGGTCAGATCACTCTTGATGGAGTTGAGATTAAGACCTTGCAGCTGAAATGGCTAAGGCAGCAAACAGGGCTGGTGAGCCAAGAACCGGTTTTGTTCAATGAAACGATCAGAGCAAACATTGCTTACGGAAAAGGAGGAGATGCTTCTGAGACAGAAATCATATCTGCAGCTGAGCTATCTAACGCTCATGGCTTCATTAGTGGACTACAACAGGTAAACATAACAACACCTGGCTGCATGCACCTAAGTTCCAGATTCATACTAAACTAAGAGATGTTTATTTCTGTTGCAGGGCTATGAGACAATGGTGGGTGAGAGAGGAGTTCAACTATCAGGCGGGCAGAAGCAGAGAGTAGCTATAGCGAGAGCAATTGTGAAAGACCCTAAGGTGTTGCTACTGGATGAAGCAACAAGCGCTCTAGACGCTGAGTCAGAGCGTGTGGTCCAAGATGCATTGGACAGGGTTATGGTAAACAGAACAACCGTGGTGGTGGCACATCGGTTATCAACAATCAAGAACGCAGATGTGATAGCAGTTGTTAAGAATGGAGTAATAGTTGAGAAAGGAAAGCATGACACTTTGATTGGTATCAAAGATGGTGTTTATGCTTCTTTAGTACAGCTTCATCTAAGTGCTTCTACATAAAAAAACTTTATATAGATTATTACTATTTGTGAGTAATATATACAGTAGAAATGAAAGTTTCGATTTATAGATTCATTATGAATGTTTGCAGATTATTGGGTCAGCAAAATAAAAAAATATAAAAGAAAAACNATGGTAAACAGAACAACCGTGGTGGTGGCACATCGGTTATCAACAATCAAGAACGCAGATGTAATCGCAGTGGTTAAGAATGGAGTAATAGTTGAGAAAGGAAAGCACGACACTTTGATTGGTATCAAAGATGGTGTCTATGCTTCTTTAGTACAGCTTCATCTGAGTGCTTCTACATAAAAAACTTTATATAGATTATTACTATTTGTGAGTAATATATACAGTAGAAATGAAAGTTTCGATTTATAGATTCATTATGAATGTTTGTAGATTATTGTATCAGCAAAATAAAAAAAAAAATTAAAGAAAAATGTTAATCATCATCTTCACTTTCGTCACTATATGAGACTAAGGCAACACCTGTTTGCAGAGGTTCAGGAGCGCCGGAGATTTCTTTCTTCTCTTCCTCTGTCGCTTTAACCTTCTTAGGTTGTGGTTTGACTCTTATGATGGTGTTAAATGGACGAGTAGCAGGGTTTCTCTTCCCGGATGTTTTTTNGACTAAGGCAACACCTGTTTGCAGAGGTTCAGGAGCGCCGGAGATTTCTTTCTTCTCTTCCTTTGTCGCTTTAACCTTCTTAGGTTGTGGTTTGACTCTTATGATGGTGTTAAATGGACGAGTAGCAGGGTTTCTCTTCCCGGATGTTTTTGGTTCCTATTAAAAGAGATCAAGAAACATATAAATACACCATGTCCATGTGGTTTCAAAGTGCAGAACAGGAGATACTCACTTTAGTGGTTGGAGCTGGTGGTGGAAGTGCAGCTTCTTGTGGTTCTTGAGGGACTGCTGATCGTGCTGCAACCGCTGCCTGAAAAATGGAACCATAATCCAAGGATGATCCAGCATTTTAAAGCTTTGTTTATCTGTCGTTTTCAAGTNATACTCACTTTAGTGGTTGGAGCTGGTGGTGGAAGTGCAGCTTCTTGTGGTTCTTGAGGGACTGCTGATCGTGCTGCAACCGCTGCCTGAAAAATGGAACCATAATCCAAGGATGATCCAGCATTTTAAAGATTTGTTTAGCTGTCGTTTTCAAGCAAAGATTATTTACCTGGAAACTACGGATCTGTTGTTCTTCTTCATCTGCTAATTGCCGTTCATATCCCTTCTTTGACTACAAAAACAAATGAAGAATGTAAGATGAATATCACCTCAAGCCATCTAGTCATGATTCTTCTTTCCATTATGGATAGTCAATAGTTTATTAATATCAAACCATCAATGTCTTACATTGGCCATATGCAAGCACTAAGAGATAAATTGAATAAACAAGCAAGCAACTATTGAGAAAGACTGCTCACCATCTCGAGTTTATCGAGAAACTCAGTCTCGTCTTCATCAAGAGCTTTGGGTGGTCCTGACAAAATCCAATTCAGAGAAGAGAGTTAACACTACATCATTCTCTTATTAGAGTGCAAAAAAAGTAGAGTGACTAAACTATGCTTGAATCGTTCGTTAAACTCAGCGTCCTTCTTGTCTTTGTTCTCTTTCAAAATCTGAAAAATTAAAAGGTAAACATTGTTCTTACTCAGTAATCATTATTCAGCTGCAATCTGATCAAAAGACTGAAACATTCCAGGAAGGAGAAAAACCTCGTACAAAGCCCTGTCTCTCTGGAAGGTTCCATCTTCAACTCTTTCGCCTCTTTCTTTCTTCGATTCCACTAACTGCGTCTCACACCAAAATTCAATTGCTCAATAACAATATTAAGATCGAATCTACAAAAGCTAAGGATTCGATAGAGAGAGAGAACCTGCTCCTCGGAGACGAAATTGAGTAACCTTATAGGCTTCACTGTCTCTTCAGCCATCTTCTTCTTCTTCGTCTTTGCAATAACAACTTCTTCCGTTGGCTCTGGCCGGATTTTTAATAACAAACTTTTCTTTCTCCGACAAAACAGACGACACGTCAATATCAAGTTTTAAAATCTCCACAAATATCCATCGAGTTTTTATTTATTCTAGTTTGACCCTACATGCTTCATCTGATCAGTTTAGTACCTCTAGAGATAGACAAACAATGTAATGAATTTTCAATATGATTGGTGAACTATTGGAACAGAATGTCTTAAATAAAGAAAACTTGTCTGAATGAAATACAGATTTTAAAGGAAGAATGTCTAATGAACATGATTTTATTGCACAATAATTATACAAAAGGTGTTAAACGTTAAAGAAAACACATTAAAAAAAAGCCTCCTCAAGGTTAGCTTCTTCTTCCACTGCACGCCGCTCCACCTCAAGCTCATCAACAATAAAGTTACCTCCGGGACCTGGACCTTGGCTAGTAGTGGCTGTGTCTCCTCCTCTAAAGCCTTATTGTTACACCGGAATATACCAAACTACCTGCCACCAAACCAAAAGTATCCACTGACACACACACATCGCCATAATGGGTTTTGTTCCATATATATACAATCAAGCAAACATCACATAGAGAATGGAACAAGACCTAAAAGGATTTTACTAAGATATACATGCTGCTTGAATCAACTCTATCTAGATGGTGAATTGAAGGCATACCTTGCTCTTACTACACGGGAGGAAGGTTTTGACAAGTCATCTGATCCTTGACTAACTCTGTTACTGCGTCTCTCAGTCTCTCGTAATCCTCTGTTTCGTTGTAAACCTGACGAGAAATCCTAACGTACGCAGTGATCACCCCACCGTCTTTATCTTTCACTCCTTCCTCGCCATCCCTCAACCCAAGAAAATAAACTGGAACCTCAACCGAACGATGCACCCGCAGATACGACCTCAACTTAGTAGCATCATCATCGCTTTCAACACAGAGTTTCGAAGGCAAACCGATCATAACCATCCCAACACACATCTCAGGAGGAGACCCAAGATTCGTCCCCCAAGCATTACACAGCATCAACCCCATCCTCACAGCTTCGTCATGGTTCCTCTTCATTATCCCATCGATCCCTCCCTCGAACCTCTTCACAAACTCCATCACAGACGGAACCACAAGCTGCGAGCTGTAATCCCTAGTCCCAATCCAAGCACTCTCTATAGCCAAGCCATTCCCAAACTCATGAGACACCACAGGATGATGAACATCAGACTCATCAGAACCACCACGTTTTTTCTTGCAGTAGAAAAACGCGATAGACGGAGGACAAAAGAACCATTTATGCAGATTACTAACATAGTAATCAGCACCAATCTCTTTAACATCGACCTTAACACTCCCAATAGCATGAGCCGCGTCGACAAAAACCTCCTCCACACCTTCCTCCCTGCAGACCTTAACCAACTCTCTTACCGGCATCAAAACGCACGGCATCGACGTTATATGATCGATAATAGCTAACCTAACCGTTCTACCGTTCGCTCTACCCTTCTCTAACCCTTCCCTAAACGCAGAGACGATCTCATCGTTCGAATTCACAGGGAAAGGCAACCTAACCTCAATTGTAGATCCTCCCACGCGCGACACGTAAGCCTGAATCGACTTCTTCACGCTCTGAAACGCGCAGTGAAACATCACCACAGTGTCCTCCTTCTTGTACCTCCCTTCCGAGAAACACCTCCCGACTCTCTGAAGCACAATCGCCGCCGCCGTCGTCGCGTTATCGACAAGAGACACCTCGTCCACGTCGTCGGCGTTGATCAGGTCGCCGATCACGGCGCGGGAGGCGAGCAGGCCGCGGCGGAGGCCGTTGAAGTAGAACTCGTCCGGCTGGCGGAGGAACCGGAGCTGCCACTCGCGCTGGGCGTCGAGGACGGAGCTAGGGCAGCACCCGAAGCTGCCGTTGTTGATCCTGGCGACGCCGGTCTGGTGGTGGGCGAACTCGGAGCGGATGTCTGACTCGGTGAGGAACTCGGAGAGGCGTGGCTTCTTCGGGTCGCGGTGGTTGCGATTCGACGAATCGCCGTTGCGCCGATCGTCCGCCGCCATCGGGGATAAGAATCTTCTCCTCTCCTGCTAGGGTTTCGTCTCTCGATTTTAGTGGTGCGGTGGACACTTTTGCGCTTCCCGACAACGACTGAGAAATATTTCAAAATTTTAATGATTTTAAAAAATAATAGTAATTCATTTTGATAAAGATGACGACGCTAAACGATAACTTTGGTCTTTTAATTAAGACTCAACAAATTGTGATATGGGCTTTATTGGGCCAATAATACGGACTATTGGTAGGTTATGTGACATGTGATAGCACTCCCGATTTAAAAAATAGCATTTCCAATTTTTTCCATGAACTAAGCATTATTCAAGTTGCCAATGTGGAATTTGATTAGAACCTTTTTTTCTTTTTTTTTTTGAAACACTGGAATGTGATTAGAATATTATCCATTTTTTCTCCATTACAGTATAGTTAATGCATTGAACGTTGACTTTATTGAGGACTATTTGGGCCTAGCCCATTATAATTGAGCTTAAGCGTAGAGATAGATGAGGCCCGACACGTGGCGAAATATAATTGGAGGTAGCTTAGTGAGAGAGCTCGCTAGAGTGAGTCAAAGGGTTTACAAGTTGTAACGTTTTCCCTCAATTCGATTGTTTGTCTCCACCATCTTCAGCTTACCGGCGATTTGGTTAGCTTCTTCTTCTTCTTCTCTTACTCTTCATTGTTCTCTGTTTGCTTTGTGAATCGATTGATATTTGGTTCGTTTCTCTCGAAATCTGTAGTCTGAATCGATTCAAGAGATCTCGAAGTAGCTATCGATTAGTCATTAGGTTATACTGATCCTTTAACTTGCTGGTGTTGCATTGTTTTCGTAACTGTGATGATAAAGCGTATCTCTTTTGTTAATGCATTAGAAAAGAAGAAAAGGTTGTAATGGCTGGTGCAAGTGGAAAGAAAGAGAAGGTTGACAAGGCTGGTCCCAGTGGCGGCGGCGGCAAGAAGAAGAAGGACGTCAAGAAGGAAACAGGTCTTGGTCTCAGCGTTAAGAAAGATGAGAACTTTGGGGAATGGTACTCTGAGGTTTGTTTGTGTGATACTCAGTTTTATCATCTTTAACATTTGTTTTAGTTACAAAAGGACTTATGACATATTCTTATTTTTTTATGTCTGTCAAGGTTTGTAAACACGAGATGATTGAGTATTACGATATCTCTGGATGTTATATCCTTAGGCCATGGTCGATGGCCATTTGGGAGATTATGCAGGTGAGTACCATCGTTTTCTTTCACTCATAATGAATAGTTGTTGGAATCAAGGCTGTTGGAAATAAGATGTTTGATCCTTTGTTTTTTGTTTTCATTGACTTCGCATCTGTAGACTTTCTTTGATGCGGAAATCAAGAAAATGAAGGTCAAGAACTGCTACTTCCCTCTCTTTGTATCTCCTGGCGTCTTGGAGAAGGAGAAGGATCACATCGAGGGTTTCGCCCCTGAGGTGTGTGTGTGTGTGTGTGTGTATATCTTAAATCTTTTAAGGAATTTTGTTTGTGGCAAAGAGGCGTTCCATTAACAGAGGGGAATGTTTTTTTAGGTTGCTTGGGTTACAAAATCGGGCAAATCTGACTTGGAGGTCCCAATTGCTATCCGTCCAACCAGTGAGACTGTGATGTACCCTTACTACAGCAAGTGGATTAGGGGCCACCGTGACTTGCCTTTGAAGCTTAACCAGTGGTGCAATGTTGTTAGATGGGAGTTCAGCAATCCTACCCCATTCATCCGGTACTTAAACATCTTCTACGCCTTTCTAGTTTTCTTGTTTGTGCCCTCAGACTCAGTAGTTTGCTTTGTCATCGCCCATTGGCTGACCTTTTTAATTGCAGGAGCCGTGAATTCCTTTGGCAGGAAGGGCACACTGCTTACGCTACCAAAGAAGAAGCAGATGAAGAGGTATCTGAAATTATTACACCTTTTACTGCAAATAAGGTTTATGTTTACCAGCCTAATGTCATTTAATCGTACTGCCTCAACTGTTCTCAGGTCCTTCAAATTTTGGAGCTTTACCGTCGCATATACGAAGAGTATCTCGCAGTCCCAGTTGTGAAAGGTATGAAGAGTGAAAACGAGAAGTTTGCTGGTGGGCTTTACACTACAAGTGTTGAGGTATGTAATCTTTCTATCTCGTTTGACGTGTCAGATACAAACTTCTTCTTTCTTATGGTGGTTTCATTCTTTATGGATTAAAATTTTGATTTTGTAGGCTTTCATTCCAAACACGGGTCGTGGTGTACAAGGTGCAACCTCTCATTGTTTAGGCCAAAACTTTGCAAAGATGTTTGAGATCAACTTTGAGAATGAGAAAGGAGAGACAGAAATGGTGTGGCAAAATTCTTGGGCCTACAGTACCAGGACGGTAAATTTTGAGTTATTTTTTATTCACTAGGTTACTCTTCCTCGTGAGTTCTCTATCGTTGTTAACTTTTCAACTTTTTACCTTGTGCATAGATTGGAGTAATGATTATGACTCATGGAGATGACAAAGGCCTGATACTTCCTCCTAAAGTTGCATCGGTGCAAGTCGTTGTGATCCCTGTGCCATACAAAGATGCTAATACCCAAGGAATCTTCGATGCTTGTACTGCTACTGTATCTGCCTTGAGTGAAGCAGGTATCCGTGCTGAAGAGGATTTAAGGGATAACTACTCTCCTGGATGGAAGTACTCAAACTGGGAAATGAAGGGTGTCCCATTGAGAATCGAGATTGGACCCCGAGATCTTGAAAATGATCAGGTCAGTGTGGTTTAACCTCTTGTATATCTCTCTCCATATTCCTTCGGTTGTGGTTTTTGGTTTAAATATGTACACACCTGTAGTTACATTTATCTTTCTTTTTGCATGGTTATAGGTCAGAACTGTGAGACGGGACAACGGAGTTAAGGAAGACATCCCAAGAGGTAGCTTAGTCGAACATGTTAAGGAACTGCTTGAAAAGATCCAGCAAAACATGTATGAGGTGGCGAAGCAAAAGAGGGAAGCATGTGTGCAAGAGATTAGGACTTGGGATGAGTTTATCAGTGCTCTCAACCAAAAGAAACTGATCTTAGCTCCCTGGTGCGATGAAGAGGTGCGTTACAACAAAAAAAACTCATGTTCTTCTAGCTTTTTCTGGAAAATCAACTTGTGAGAGAGAATGCGATTTTGGATCTCATTATTTTGCAGGAAGTGGAGAGAGATGTCAAGGCACGTACTAAAGGTGAAACTGGAGCAGCTAAAACCCTTTGTTCTCCATTTGAACAGCCAGAACTCCCTGAAGGTCAGAAACAGAGAACCTTTTAATCTCCCTTGAGAAACTCTGCTCAAAAATTTCATCGACTCGGCATCCTTCTCGTCATCACTAGTTGAAGCTTTATTATTGTTTTTTTTTTTGTGTTTGTACAGGCACTCTCTGCTTTGCATCTGGAAAGCCTGCAAAGAAGTGGACCTATTGGGGCAGGAGTTACTAAGTGTTCTTCATGTTTTGGTTCAATTTGTCTTGTAAAGACTCTCATGTTCGATTTGATAATATTTGGACTCAAAGCTATTTCAGTTTTTCTTTTACTGTCTGGTTGAACTATGAACTAAAGTGATCTTTTGTTTCAAAACTGTTGGAAAAAGGAGAAAGAAAATGAGATCATCAATTGAAATCCACTGCTTGGGTCTTGTGGAGTACTATGTTTCTAAGGTTATAGTGATCAGGTCGTAAGACCCTTGAATCTAGTCTTCATGAATCGTTTTCATTGCCTAAACTGATTTATTAGATGAGCTCATAGCCTTTGCTTGCCTTTAACCCGAAACTGATATCTTTCCTTATTTTAATCGTAGTAATTTTTTATTGTTAAAAGTAAAGTTATTGAAAATATACGTAACCAAAAAAACATGTTATATCTGAAAATTCTAATTTTGGAAACTTTTAGAAAAACATAAACCAATATTTGATTTACAAGGAACGATCGAAAGTATGAGAAAAACTAAAAAAAAAAATATAGTAAATATATTTGCGAAAAAGAAAACCCTGAAATTTGAACCCCAAGTCTCACAAACTTGAGTCCCAAGTTTCTCACAAACTTGAGTCCCTCGATTCTCTGTTATAAAACCATTGCGTCGAAGGTTTCCTGTTTATTATTTCAACTCGCAGGAAAAAAAAAGCACGATGAAGAAGAACAGTGCTCGAGTGTATGAACTCAAGGAAGACTTAAGATCATGCAGGCAGAGGAAAGGCATGACTGTTTGCGATTACTACAACAAACTCAAAACTATTTGGGAAGATCTCGCGACTCACCAACACAAACCTAATTCGTGTGGATGCAACTGCGAAGATGTGGAGACATCTAGAGACGAAGAGAGATTACATCAGTTCCTCTTGGGTTTAGATGCTTCAATCTATGACAATGTTAAGAACGAGATCCTTGACATGGAACCATTACCAAGCTTGGATCAAGCTTATTCGATGGTTTCCCAAGAAGAAGAGAATAGGGTTTCGAGTAATCAAGAATTAAGTGGACAAACTCTCGTTGATGTAATAAGTTCTGTCAACGCAGATGAAGACTCTATTGACACCAGTCTTGGCGTTACGGTCAAGAAAGATGAAGATTTCGGACAATGGTATTCTCAGGTAATATACTACATTACTACTTTAACTATTTCTTGTTTCACGTTCTTGTTTTGTCCTAAAACCAATCTTGAAACATCTGTTGTTTTTTTTTTCAAAAGGTTTGCAGGTGTGGTGATATGATGGCATACTATGACATAAGTGGTTGTTACATTCTAAAGCCAAATGCTATGAAGATTTGGAATATTATGCGAGTGAGTTAACTTTTAAAACAAAATCATCTGCCTTTTGTTTTTCAAGCGCAGTGATTAATTAAGTACCATTCTTTTGTAGACTTACTTTGATGCTGTATTGGAGAAAGCAAAAGTCGATGAGTGTTATTTCCCTCTGATTGTATCAGCTAGTGTTCTTGAGAAGGAGAAAGATCACGTAGAAGGGTTTGCTCCAGAGGTTTGTGTGTTATACATATACTCTAAAACTTCTATGAACTTTCGTGTGTGTGTGCTTAAACCAGTCTCGGATGCTCTGTTTTAAAGGTCGCATGGGTTACAAAAGCTGGTAAATCTGATTTGAACGTTCCAATCGCAATTCGTCCAACGAGTGAGACTGTGATATATCCTTACTTCAGCAAGTGGATAAAGAGTCACCGTGACTTGCCTTTGAAGCTCAACCAATGGAACAATGTTGTTAGATGGGAGTTTAGCAAACCTACTCCATTCATCAGGTATTCTCTTAGTTTCATAAGTTCTTTAAGTTAAAGACACTTAATAGTTTTATGTGTGTTTGAATCTTGAATTCTAATCATTGCAGGAGCCGAGAGTTCCTCTGGCAAGAAGGACACACTGCTCATGCTACAGAAAAAGAGGCAGATAAAGAGGTAACACTAGTTTGCCCTTTGTGATATAAGTCTATATATAAGCACTTTTATACTTGGAAAAACATGTTAATTGTCTACTTAAACTGTTTAGGTTCTTGAGGTTTTGGACCATTACCGTCACATTTATGAAGAGTATCTCGCAGTCCCTGTAGTAAAAGGTATGAAGAGTGAGAATGAAAAGTTTGCAGGTGCACTTTACACCACAAGCGTAGAGGTAAAAGTTACATTTAAAGCTTGGACTGATTAAGAAGTTGTCTTGTAATCCCTTTATTTACAAACCAATAAATGTGATTATGTTTTAGGCTTTCATACCAGAGACTGGTCGTGGTATACAAGGCGCAACCTCACATTGTCTAGGAACAAAGTTTGCAGAGATGTTTGACATCACATTCACGAGTAAGGAAGGTGGAAATAAAAGGGTTTGGCAGAATTCTTGGGCTTATAGTACCAGAACGGTAAGAAAATCTTGAAGAACTTTTTTTTTTAGTTTTGTATAAAAGCTTTTGTTCTTGCTCATATGGAACTTGCTATCTATGTTTCTAACCATTTTTTTTGAAGATTGGAGTGATGATTATGACTCATGGAGATGACAAAGGATTGGTGAATCCTCCTAAAGTTGCACCAATCCAAGTCATTGTGATCCCAGTGCCATTCAAAGATGCAGATACTAAGGAGATAACTAAAGCTTGCAGCACTGTGAAAGATGCATTGCGCAAAGATGGTATACGTGCTGAAGAAGACTTATCTGATAACTATTCTCCTAAATGGAAGTATACACATTGGGAGATGAGAGGGGTTCCACTTAGAATTGAAATCGGACCTAGAGATTTAGCCAAAGATCAGGTCAGAATTGTGAGAAGAGATAATGGAGTTAAGGCTGATGTTCCAAGATTAGGTTTGGTTGAACACGTGAAGGAGTTGCTTAAAAAGATTCAGCAGAACATGTTTGACGTAGCCAAGCAGAAGCGTGATGATGCTTGTGCGGTTGTAAAGACTTGGGATGAGTTTGTCGAAGCACTTGGTCAAAAGAAACTCATATTAGCTCCTTGGTGCGACGAGAAGGTAATATCACAAAGACCCTTACATATATGTTCGTAGAAGCCTCTTTTTTTAGTGTCTTGGTTTTTTATTGTAGGAGGTTGAAATGGACGTTAAGAGAAGGACCAAAGATGAAGTTGGAGCAGCTAAGACTCTTTGTTCTCCCTTTGATCAGCCTGAAATTCCAGAAGGTAGAGGTCACATACTCTACTTAACTTGACTTTATATTTCTCTTGAAGCTAAAGTTAATGTTGTCGAGAGTAACTAAGCACGGTTATGTTTTTGTTGCAGGGACACTATGTTTTGCTTCGGGGAAGCCTGCAAAGAAGTGGACTTATTGGGGCAAGAGTTATTAAGTTCATCATATGTTTGCTTCTTGCTGCGTCTTTCTTTTTACTTCGGTTTAAACTCGGTTTATTTTGGTCTGGTTTTGATGCTTAACCAGTCCATAACATCTCAAACTGAAAATCTATTTTGGACTATTGATATTCTGCTGTATTTTGAAGAATATCTGATAAGTTTATTTGACATAAATTATATGACAATTATAAGCATATATATAAATCATAGTAGGTATGAGAAACGAAAAAAGATGCGTAAGCTGAGGTACTTAAACTTGATAATCAGGTCTCTGTTCATGATATGATGGTATGTTTGCTGATCTCTTTAAAGGGATGATTAAGTATGGGTAATTATGGGTGTTGCATTGTTCTATTAGACTCCAACAACACGTCTCATTACTCTGTCTGTCTTCTTTTTTTCAGGGTAAAATCTGTCGTGTCTTATATATTGCCTCCTTTCCGAATAGAAGGTTGTAATTTAAACAATATTCAATCTAGCTGTACAGAAATACAGTAAATAAAGAAAATAATCCCTTATTATGTAGGTTCCAGAAAGACGATGTTAAGTATAGTTGAAGGTTTGCTCTGCTCTGCAAATCAAAAAATATTTGTGATTGTCTTGGAACTTGAATGCAATATTTAAATCTTGGTTATGATTGTTTAATTGCTTCCCTAGCACATGTGTCGAAAAGCACGTCTGATTTTTTACTAAACTGTACTTTTTCGTTCTAGGGTAGTTAATTACATTAGCAGATAGTCAATGCTCTCTCTCTCAGTTATGTGAAGAGATCCGTGCCACGTGTCACGTGATCCATCATCTTCTTCTACTCGTGATAACTGATGAGCCCCATAGGTGTGAAAAAAAAAAGATTTTTTTTTTGGTTTTGAGTTCGGATCACATGGAATATGCTAATTCAAAAGAAAAAGTAAATAAAAATTGATTCCTTAGAGTTAAGAGTTCATTTTACAGACTGGTCATTTCTGGCTTTAGGCTATCTGTGACCCTCTTTTGTCTCTTTCTAACAGAACAGAACATCGAACAAGGTATCTCCAGACACATCATAGATTTCATCGAATGTTCTTCTTCTTCCTTCTTTGAATTTTGATTTGTTAAATAGTCATTGAACTGAAGGAGAAATGGTACGGATAAGATAGAAGAAGATGGACCTACACCTACAGGCTATTACTACTACTACTACAGCTTGAATCTTTTGGCTGGTCACTTTCAATGATTCTTGCTGTCCAGTGTGGGTTCCCTTGTTTCCTTTCACCCCTGACCCCATCTACTAATCACTCTCTTTCCAACTTGCTTCACTCTTCTCTTATGAGAGATAGAGAGAGAAAACTCTTCTTTCAAAATTTTGATTATTTTTCTTTCTACAGTCTATGAGAGAGAGAAGCTCAGATTGTTTGTCAAGAAGATTTAGATTTGTGGAGCTCAAGCAGATCACAGATCTTCTGTTCATATGAAGAGATCTTTCCTTGTAAGTTGTATCAATCTCATCTTTTGTTTGAGCATATACCCAAATATGTCTTGTCTATTGAGATCTGAAATCTGATTAAAAGTTTGATTATATATAGACTAGAAATCAATGTTTTTACTGTTCTAGATTTCCTCTTTCTTCCTTATTTGATGTTTGCTTACTTATAGAGGTGAAATGTAGCTCTCTTATTACCTAACTCTGCCTCTATTGTTCATTTAATTATCTGGTTTTTGATTTTTGCTTTTTGTTTTTTGCAGCTTTGGTATGTGCTCCTGGTACAAGCATTCTATGGTGCTTGGTACAGTGTTGGAGGAAGCCTGCATTGTGAATATTCAAATTCAGTGATTCTTCACCGGCCTCACAGCGTATCAATTACAGAGTTTGGAGCGGTTGGAGATGGTGTCACTCTAAACACTAAAGCCTTTCAGAATGCTCTGTTCTACCTCAACTCTTTCTCTGATAAAGGTGGTGCCAAGCTTTTTGTTCCCGCTGGTCAGTGGCTTACCGGTAGTTTCGACCTTATCAGCCACCTAACTTTATGGCTAGACAAGGGTGCAACCATTCTCGGTTCAACGGCAAGTCTCTGCCCTTTTCTGAAAGCATACATAACAATGTGATCACTTATACCACTTATATGTCTTTCTCAGAGTTCGGAGAATTGGCCTGTGGTTGATCCATTACCATCATATGGACGAGGAAGAGAGTTGCCTGGTAGAAGACATAGGAGTCTTATATATGGTCAGAACCTCACAGATGTAGTCATAACAGGTACTGCTAGTTAAACAATGTAAATGGATGATTCGTTTCTGAACCGTTGATATTAGTCTGATGATGGTACTGTAATTATAGGTGAGAACGGGACAATAGATGGTCAAGGAAGTGTATGGTGGGATTGGTTTAGAAAGGGAGAGCTAAACTATACAAGACCTCATCTTGTTGAGCTCATAAACACTACTGGTCTTATTATCTCCAACCTCACTTTCTTGAATTCTCCCTTTTGGAACATTCATCCTGTTTATTGCAGGTCAGGTTACACTTATCTAATGAGATTTGACTTCAGCTAATCTTGTGTTCTGATATGAATTTCCTTTTGGTTGTCTGGACAGAGATGTCGTTGTAAAGAATCTCACTATCTTGGCTCCTCTTGACTCTCCAAACACAGACGGAGTTGATCCAGGTGAGTTCCATTGCAAAACCTTACTCGTAAAAGTGTACTAAGTTAGATAGCTCTGTAACCTAAAACCAATCAGTGATTAGTGGATTGACTCATATCCGTTATAGACTAGTTATTATATTTCTTAATGCAGATTCATCAACAGACGTTTGCATAGAGGATTGTTACATAGTTACTGGAGATGATTTAGTATCTATCAAAAGTGGATGGGATGAGTATGGAATATCCTTCGCAAGACCGAGCTCCAAGATCAAGATCAACCGGTTAACGGGCCAAACCACTTCAAGCTCAGGAATAGCCATAGGAAGTGAAATGTCAGGAGGTGTATCTGACATCTATATCAAAGACTTGCATCTAGTCAATTCCAATACCGGTATCAGAATCAAGACTTCTCCTGGACGGGGTGGATACGTTAGAAACGTTCACGTGTCTAACGTGAAGTTCCATAACGTGCAGAAAGCTATTAGGTTCACGGGTAAGTACGGTGAACATCCTGATGAAAACTTTGATCCCAAGGCACTTCCGGCTATAGAGAAGATCACGTTTGAGAATGTTAGTGGTGAAGATATCGGTGTGGCGGGTCTTCTTGAAGGTATTGAAGGAGACGAGTTTAAGAACATATGTTTCCTTAATGTTACTCTTACGGTGAAGAAGAACTCGAAGAAGTCTCCGTGGAAATGCTCGCATGTTAGAGGCTTTTCACAGTGGGTTTCGCCGGAGATTACTTGTGATTCTTTTGAAGAGAGTATCTTCCCGGAGCATAGCTCTGAGTGTTTTGGGTTGTCAGAGAATAATCTGGAGAAATCAAGTGGTTTAAGTAGATCACCATGGTTGCTTTCTTGGTAAGTTATTGAAGTTTGACCTAAGGGAAGCACACACAGTTTGCTTGAGTGTGAAGAAACCTCTTCAAATTTTCCTTCCAATTTTTTTTCTCTTGAGGTTTTGTTTTTCAAAAGTGATGCTTTCTTCTTTCTTCCTTTTTGTTGTTTTGTTGTAAATTTGTGTGCAGTGAGGAAAATAATCAGAGTGACTTGAGAGTTTTTTTGTTGTTTATTTTGTATGAGATTTTTAATGCTTTGCTGAGCAGAACAATTGTAATATCTTCACAAAGAGACTTTAAATTGATTTTTTTTTGTTTTGTTATCAGTTATTTGTGCAATCACAAATTCCATAGTAATAACAAAAATCTAATCGGTGTTTGATCCAAAAGATAAAATTACAACTCAAATCTGAAGAAAAATAGCCAAGCCTTTGTACTTTTGTAGCTTAGTGATAAGGATTGGTTTGGGACAAAATGTAAAAATGTGAATTCTAAATTCGGGGAACAAAGTAATTGTTGTTTCTGTGAAAAGAAAATGTATTTCGGATTAGACTAATCGTCCGTATGTTTCTCTGAAAATTAGTTAGATTTCGGTTCATATATTTTTTAGTTTTTAAGAAATTAGAAGTTAGCCGATTCAAGAATTATACCAAGTTTTCTCGGTAGGGCCTCTTTAAATTNAAATTTTTTTGAAAAAAAAAAAAAAAAAAAAAAAGAATTATACCAAGTAAAACTTTCAAATTATGTGGAAAAAGTAACTGGAAATTTAAAGATATTTAATTAAAATTTTGATAATAGACCGAAATTAGTAATTTACTAAATCGATTCATATAAGATTTAGCTTTTATACCAAATCATAGACTAGTTATGCAATTCTATGAAACTAAAAATTTAATGAACAACAAAAATTAAACTTTTTTTTTTGAATTGGTTCGAACCAATCAAGCTACTTCTTAACAAGTGTTTGAATTTTTTTCCTCCTTATAAATTAGAATCGAATGATAATATTGCGTAATAAACTAGAAACAAAACTTTTGAATAAACCTTCGACGAGTGATTTACATCATTACAAAACTAACTTTTTCACCCACTGTATTGGTCAATTCTACATTAATTCCATCTTTGCTTTTCTTTAACTTAATCAGTAGTGATAAGCTCTTGAGATCTTGAGTCTTCTCACGCTAGACAAGAACATCCTATGGCATAATCAATTGAAGACCCATTAGGCTTCTACATCATTATAGTCATTAAACAAAATTTAAAATTGTGTTTCATTCTTTAATTAGAGATTAAGAAAAGCGCTTACTCCCAAGGAACATCTCCAACCATCATCCAGTCACCTTCCTTGTCTGCGTACGTTAACACGTGACTCTTCTCACTACACATCTCTTCTTCTTCAGCCCCTGTTTCAGTTTTCACTATTATTAATCATTTATTCACATATCATGCATGTTTTAATTAGCTAGAAACCCCATTTTATATTGTTGCATTAGGAATCCAATAAATAATCATATTTAGTATATGAATGAGTTATATATTGTCTACATGCAAAGAGATACAACTATATAAATAGAATTATTCATGTTATAAGATAAGATATTGTATTACCTTAAGAAGAACCAAAATAAAACGATAAATATAATTTATACTAAAAATATGTGTACTTAGTGTATAAATCTTTCTTCTAAAAAAAAATAAAAAAAAATGATTTACATGCACTAATATTTGAAAATGTATACATATGTGTGTAGATTCTTACATAGGATGGAAGCATTGAACATGTAATCGAGAGTTGTGATCAAATCATGGTATCCATTAAGAGAGAATAGATCGATCTTTCTTCCAATAGGAACTCCTTCCATGTTCACCTTTACGTAGAAGCTTCCAAGACTATTGCACTCGTTTTGATCTTCTTCTTCTTCCGTGATCATCTCATGATCAGCCGCAACGACTTCATATTCATAATTTTCTCCACCGTTGTGATATTGACCTGACGATGATCCAAAGCTGAGTCCAAGCCTCAGGTCCGTGCTTAGGTTCCGAGTATTACTCGAAGAGCCACCAAATGGGTTGCTTTTGCAGCTACTTTCTGTCGATGAAGACGGTGAGCTTCTTCTTCGTCCCATTTTTTTTTGTTCTCTCTCTGTATGATTTGTATCTAAATAGGTGGCTAATGATTTGAACGTGTGTGTGTGTGTGTGTATATATATATACAGGGGGTGGTTTTTAATTAATTTAATATATTGTTTGAAGAAGAGGAATAGATATTGATATAGTCTTGGTGAAAATTTGTTTTTAATTTATAGTATAAAAATGGAAATGGTGGAATGATGAGACAGTGTGGTTAAAGATGTTGTTGATGTAGCAGACAAATACACATGTCACGCATATACTTGGTCAAACTGTTGGTTTTGACTTTGTGCTCGGATTTTTTTGCTGGGTGTGTTGTGTGTGTTCTTATTAAATTTGTATTGTACAGTATCGAAGTAAATACTCGACTCCTAGTTCAATTTAACAAAAACAAATATATAGTTTCTTATTTCTTGACAAATAAACACAAAATATAGAGTTTGTCTGATTTTTATATATTTATCACTATTCGATTTAGTTATCTAATTAAAAACATGTGGAGAAGATATAAGATACATGCACCGTTACTTAACATCATGTTCTTGTTAAAGGTAAATTTATATTGCATCATAAACAAACAAAAAATGATCTTTTGTAGATAATCAGCTTTAAGAAGAAAGAAAATTAACTGAAACACGTACAGTAGAATCTCTATAAATTAATTTCAATAAATTAATAATCTGTACAAGTTAATAAATTTACTGTTATAAAATATGACACAAATCAATAAAATAATAAGATAATAATATTTTGAAAATTCTCATGTAAATATATAGTTCTATTAAAATTATAAATTAATAGTCTATTTATATATTTTTTATATAAGTAAAAACTTAATATTATGTTGTTGGTTTTATATTCGCAATGAAATACCTATATTTTCTTAACATTTCAATATATTTCGATAATATTTACTAAAATTATATCGAAAATCACATAATAGTTCTATGAAACATTAAAAATATATATCAAATAAGATAATAAACGTAATTGAAAGTCAAATTTCTAAAATTTAAATAATATGTTATATGGTAAAATCAAATGTTCTTTTATTTTGTAAATAAAAATATTTAAAAATTAAAAAAAAAAAACTAAAAAAGAAACTTTATAAATTAATATCTCATAAATTAATATAATTTTAAATTTCTGATTGTGTTAATTTATAAAAGTTCTATTGCAACTATATTTAAGTGTTTGTCGAAGTGGCACTGTAAACTCAAACATAGTAAATAATTTCCCCACTGTTAACCGTTAAGTGAATCTAAGTGACGGTAATTACAACTATAGCTACTTTATCATTGACCACTTTGATGTTGGCTATAAATATGTTCATATCAATTAAAATACAATGTAAGGTCCTATATTAAAGGAGTTGAATGAACGTAGACAAGAGATACATATTCTTTTTTTATTCGGAACTTAGAAGAACACCATTTAGTAAATAATAATGTATTTCTTCTGTTTTACTCTCTCTCTATTTGATGTTCTACATTAAAGCACGCATACACATATTAAGAAATCTATTTTTTTCTTCAAAAATAACATTAAAATATAATTTTTAATTACAAATGTAAACACTACAAATTTAATTGATTACACATTTTAAGAAATATAAAATTACCTAGATATGTGAATATATAAAACAAAAAAAAACCACATAAACATCGTGTATATTGAAATGGAAGGAATATATTAAGTATCATTCTATCTTTTTTTTGTTAGACAAAAATGTCATTTTAGAATTAGAATGTAAAATTTATTTACTTTCAGTTTAAATTAATTATAAAATGCATTGATTTTATAAATTTTATTTATCTCAAATATTATTGGTCAAACATGTGTAACTAATAGAAATTTAAGTATATTCCATTCACTTTTTTAATCTGAATGAAAAACATCAAATTGACATAATACATATTTAAAGTCGGAGAAAGTACACAACAAAGTGTACTGAATTTTTCTAAACCATAGTTTACTTAAATTTTCGTCGTCGTTAATTACTGTAGTTCAAGTTCAATGCATGAGATTATCGTGACGCGCATTGTTGCATTCGTGGTTTCGACAAACACCATTTCCGTAATTAAGGTTTTTTATAACCGCGATACACTTTTAAAGATGTTTTGGCATAACATAGACTAATAATGAGGACGAAAATTTAAGAATATTTGTTTAATCAAATAAGAACCGCTCACGTCTCCTTTACGTCATCAGGTCGCTACTAATGTTTTTAATTATGAAAAGAAAAAAAAAATGTCCACGGGACTACATTGTATCCAAGCATGACAAGAGTTTGAGCTTTACATGATTCTCTTCTACGTCGCTTTTAGTTACACTCATCGAATTTTTTTTGTGCACAATCAGTTATTGTTACTTTATTTCAACATAAAGCAAATAGTCAAGTCCAACCAAAAACTTATGCACTATTTTCAATATTAAAACAGCTCTTTTTATCAGTAAAATTAAAGTAAATATCTCAACTTGTATGTCTTTATATGCAAAAAGGTATTGCTTTGGTGTCTATCATCTTTTCGTGCCATAAACCAAACACATCAAATTACTTCTTTATCTGCGGCTAGGTGCATCTCTTTTGGGCTAAAGAAGTCAAGATTTCTAGGTAAGATATACTCTTGGAATTTGAATATAAACATCTATAACCAGATTCTTTGGTTTTATACGTTACATGTAAGAAATAGCATCAAAGAAAGAAACAAATTCGTTTACAAAAGAAAAGAAAATAAAGGGGGAGAAATGAGAGAGGGGAGGCAAGCATGGTAGATGAGTAATGAATGCGTAACCTTAAAGAGAGGGGCTAGTGAAAGATTCGTCGCCTATGGACTTAAGGAGACGTCACGATTCTTATCGCACACTTGAAAACATAATATTTTGACAAGCACAAGAAAATGCAGACACAATGCCCATAAAACCACCATCGACAACATTTTCAGATTCCCCACATCACGTGCCTTTTTCCACGTGTCTCCTCACTTTGTCGCCTCCACTTCTACAAATTCTCTTTGAATTGACCACTCTTAGTCTTTAGCTTCTTTTTTTCTGTAACACATAAGACCGCTCTTTAGCTTGAACATGACATATCAAGATGATTAGAAGCTCCTTATATTCTCATCTATTTTCTTTTCTAGAATTGGTATGTTTTTAAGATATACGTTATTGTCCAAATTTAAATACCATTTCTTAACAAAATAAATACCATATGTAACAACCCATCCTATTTAGAAACGTTTTTAGTATGTAAAAGTTGTTAATATATTCGAAAAAGGTCTTCAATCAGAAATTATAATCTTTGTTTGGATACGTCTATAACTTTTTTTTTCAAAAAATCATCAAATCAAAATGTAATTTTAACTAAAACATATATATACAAAGCTTCTAATTAAGTTTTTCTGATCATCCTGCCTTTTTGTAACATTTTGAACTTCCTGCATACATACCAAATGTTGCTATCAACAAGCCAAAATCAAGCATGCTAATACAATGTTTTGAGCCTGAAACATTTAAAAATGTCGCGATGGCACCCTCTAGTTTGAAATAGCAAATATAGTTTGGACAGAAGAAAAGGAGATAAAATTTTAGCTTGAACCAAAAGAAACTCCCTAAACATGTTTTAGAGAGCGAAGAAACAAGGGGAGAGATAAAGAAGAGATATGTTCCCCATCATCCCTACCATTACCACCATTCCTCACTTTTTTTCTTTCTTTCTTCAAACCTTTCTCTACACCATTCTTTGTATTTTTTTCGCTGAAAAGTACACCACTCTTGGTTCCCTTCCGTTTTTTTTTCCATATATTTTCTTACCTTTTTGTTTCTAAATAACCAAAATATGTTGCATGTATTTGGTCAGTACTTGTCTTTGGATCTGATAGAACGTATGAATGTTAGCAAAAAAAAAGTATAAATATTCGAAAAACCATGAAGCAAAATTTAGAAAGAGCAATTGAAATTTCAAAGTATGTATCGAACAAAAATTTAATCAAATTTGAGAAAACTAGATAACATTTTAAAACTAATCAACCAAAAATGCAGTCTTGAGATGTACTCCCTCAGTATCACCCTTTTAAGTGGTATTTAAAGATTTTAATTTTGTTTCATATATAATAATTGATATTTTCAATAAAATTTAATGTCATTCGAAATTTGTAACTAAAATACTGTAGTTTTTTTATTGGTTGATTACATTTATTTAATGTTGTTTTTAGGTAACTAAAATAAATTACATAAAAAAAATTATATTTTTCTAATATTTGTGTAAAAACTTTAAATACCATTAAAAGTGGTATAGAGAGAGTATAGAATAAAACGTTTCTACAAATAGATAACAAAGGACATGCAAATTACATATAAATGAAATTTCAAAAGGAGAATAGGGGCTTCAGAATTCAAGGCACTCATTGTTTACAAAAAATTAATGATAATGTCTGGTCCTTTTAAGAATCATTAAGTTGTAAGATAATTTCCAACTCTCTTTCAGAAAAATAAATATTCTATATATTTACTTTATGTTATATCGCAACATATGATAAGTCGACTTTACTGCAATGTGTTTGCTTGTCAGTAAAATCATGGGGTGGTTTCGATCAGGATGATTGCATGTCTCGTGACTCTTTGAAGCCTTTCTTGCTGTCCAACTCATTCAATTTTTCTTTACATTTTTTACCAAAAAAAAAGAAAAAAAAAACTCATTCCATTTTCTTGTTTTTTGCTTCTTTTTGGTCACAAAGTTTTTTTTTTGGTAAAATTTTGGTCACAAAGTTGAATACAGCAACATGCACGACCCAGTTATTACATTTCAATAAATAAATAAAATATACATGTGTTTTCAGATTCGAGACCCTTTATCAAACCGTCTTTGTCATTCTTTAAGCAAATTATCATGTATATAAAACCATATTCTAATTGATAATTTTGTGCTGACAAAAAAATGATATATAGTTTTTTTTTGTTTTTTTTGAATTGATATATAGTTAAACGTTATTTGTTTCAATACTCCATCTGACGTGTGGTGAATTAATTAAATTTTATAAGCTAGTCCGTCGTTTAATTAAGTTTTATAAGCTAGTCCGTCGTCTTCTTTTTTTCTCTTCCAATATGTTCTATCATTTTAGCGTAAGAAAATACGTTTTCTCTCGATTCTCAAAAATATGTATTCTCTTGTTTTCTTAAATATCCTTTATTTATTTCTGTTTTACTTTGCAATGAAGTTTTGTTAATGAAGAAAACCCAACTACCTCAAAGATTAGTATAACATTCCTCCGGATAAATAGATATTTATAAAGTAAGAATATATAAATTAATGTAAATATATATGAGAAATCATCACTGGTAAAGGACCAAAAATATATATATATATAAAGTTAATTTTTCTCTTTTCTTCTTCCATGTGACAGAAGGCTTTTGCGACACGGAAACTCATATTTTTTTTTTTACATTTTAATTTTCTTTTTAAGATTTTTACTATTTGGCCAAACACTTTTCAATTGTGCATTTTTTTCATGGACTGACCCAAAAATTTATAATCATGATTTTAATCTATAATGCACACAAATAACTTCTCTATGCAACTCATCATATTTAATCCTTGTCACATTACTCACTAAAATTTAAGATGAATAAAAAATAAATAAAATAATATAATTCTATTTTAAAATTTAATTTATTCAAAACTAAAAATAGCATAAACTTTCACTAGTTTATTATTTTAATTAATGTTTATTTACAAATTATATATTTATTTTATTACTAAAATTATAAAATAGTCAAATTAAGAAGAAGAAACAAAAGCACAACACAAATCTAAACCTAAAACATCTACAATTAAGAAAAGAATATCATAATAATATTAATTCAATAAAGGTCTGAACCTGAAAGGTGATCAGGAACAAAGACTATTTACGACACATTATTTTATAGTGTTTTGGCCAGAATAAACATCGGCCAGAAAAGAGTAAAAAAGTTAAGTTTGAAATCAATTAATCAATTAATCATCTGAACACAAAATAGCGCGACCAAGAAATAAAACAAAGAACTAAGAAAGCAGGTCAAAGGAAGAATAATCATCGAAAAGTCAAAGTCACCACGAAACACGAATGCCTTAAGCACCGGAAGCACAATTATTAGCTAAGAGGTTAGAAGTACTTCACAAACTAAACAACCACAAGGCACTCATGCCAACGGAGAACCATAAAGCTCTAGATAGAAGAGACCAAAATTCCAAAAGACTAACTCTGCACAAGTATAACAAGAGAAGCGGAGAAAGAAGAAAACAAACAGAGGGAGGAAAAATGGAAGCCACCAAAAAACTAGAATTCAGACCATAAATCATTTTCAAAGCCTACAAAGCATATACAGAGGAAAATACTATCCAAACCTTAAGTGGTAAACCTAGAAAAAGGGAAAACCACCAGAGACGCAAGCAGCGATGATAGCTATAACGAGATTAAAAGTTAAAGAGAAAATGGGAGACAAAACAACATCAGCAAACTGTAGAACCATCCTCGAGTTATGAAATAGAGCAAAGAAGTCAGATAAAAAAATCAAATCTTAAAAACCAAGACGAACATGGACTATCAATGGCGAGCCAAAGACGAGGAAGACAACATCAAAAATTACGTAACTCTGACTTAACCCAAAGAACATCAGCTGAAATCATAAGAAGAAGAGGAAGAGCCAATATTGACTCAAACGGCCTATAATGTTGTGAGAAACAACCTCATAACTTAGAAATCATATGTTCGATTTACAACAAATATAATTGAGGAGAAGAATGCGAGGAAGAACAAGAGCACAGAGGTGACGGTGATGGTGAAAACACTACACACATAAAAAAGTAAACAAAATACATAGATGGTTATGACTCAATGTCAAAATATAGAGAGAGGAAAAAAAAATATCTTAAAGAATAATTTTCAAAAATATTTTAAAAAATATAATACAGTTTGACGCTAAAATCTTTAATTTTATAATCATCACATACCTAAATACAATGTTATTGAAATTTATTATGATTTACACCAGATGTTCACTCCATCACTGATAAGTACTATACAATATTGAAAAAATAAACACAAAATATATATTACATATTACTACATAACACAATGAAAATACCAAATAATACTTTTAGCAAATAAAAACGATCAAATAACTACATCATATAGATCATATTTAACAACAATGAAACACAAGATTTCGCTCGAAGCGTGGACACACCCCTATTAATGTAGAAAAAAAATATTAGTGAACTTTTCAATTCAAAAAAACAAAATTTAATAAATTAACTTGCAGTGTGATCTTAGAATAAAAAAGATTATATTATTATTTCAATACAAAATAAAATTTTAAATATTTTATAAAATTAAAATTTAATATAAAATATTTTTTTACGTAAACTTATCCGCCCGAAGGGCGGACCAACCCCTAGTAATTAATATTTATAAGTAGTAATGTCTACTTTTTGGTAAACATATTAAGATAGCAATGTTTACTTTTATTTAACTAGTTGAAAATAAAAATCAATTTGCTGTAAACACTTAAAACCATTCAATATTAAGAATCTATCATTTTCTGTCTAAAATGGAGAAGAATGTAGCAAATTAGTGTTTGTATTCCTATACTACCCCACTTTCTTTTCTAATCACATTATTTTTTCAGATAAATTTCTGACAAAGGAGACAGAGACTCTACAACGGAGAAGATGAGAGCTTGGAGAGGAGGTCGAGGTTGAGAGAGACAACGTCGTAGCTGAGCTGGACATCGAAAAAACGGATTGCTTGGTGGAACCGTGCTCTCTGTGGCAGAGCGCAACAGAGGAGAAGAGATCTGGGAGAAAAACTCAGGGTGTGAGACAACGTCATGTTGGTGGTGGGCGTCAAGGAGACAGATCGCCTGGTGGAGACATTCGGTGGTGGCGGCGATAGATCTGGAGGCGAATACGGCAGAGGAAAAGGAAGCAAAGAAAAATTAAGGGACGCACGGAGGAAAAAGAAAGAGAGAATAATGAAGGGACACGTAGGGAGAAAGAAGGAGAGAAGAACAGAAGTGAAGGCTATCTCATTGAAAAAAAACAAAAAGAGAGAGAAAAAAGGTATTGGGAATATTGAGTTTCAAAAAAGTCAACAATGTATATGGTATATCGTTAAATATGTGATATTTTACGTGTAGACACTGCAGTTTCCTTAAAAATAAGTTCCGCAAACTTGTTTGTTTAAGAAACTTGTTAGGCTCAACAAATATGCAAATAATCTATAGAAATAAACTTGTGTTTTACGGTTCAAACAACAAACTCAACTTTTCTTCCCTATTTTTTAAACTAGGTTAATCACCGGGCGGCCACGATGAAGTTTTTATGCTTTACCTGGTTACATGTTAATGAAGCTTCATCTAAATCTATTTAGAAAAATCCTGTCAATTCATCATGTTAAGTTTCGAACTAAAATGTTACATAGCTAGTAGTACCTTCACCCTACTTATTTTTTTTTGTGTTATGAAACCCCACTTAAGTTTAAGATTACTTTATCTATTCGTTGCAGCCCAAAACAAAAAAAGGCATGTCGATTTCTCTCCTTAAAAACCGAGTGATACCATGTTTTCTTTAAACACAATTTGAAGTTTACAAAACAGAGGAAGATTTAGATTTGGTCTAAAGTAGTCTAGGAGGGCAATCTAGTGAGGTATTAGTAATGTTCTTTTTCATTTATCTTATTTTATTTAAGCTTGTTAATGCTTAATACATCAATGTATGAATGCGTGACACTCGATAAAGCAAAGATACGGGGTGCGTGCGTGTTAGTATTGAGGTATTACGTGCGTGCCTTTTTGTTATTTGGATTTTAGATTACGCAGTACGCACTAACCCCGTGAATGATTCAGGCTTTTAAAATTGATTCGCCAATCTTAAAACGTGATAAAGATATGTGTGGCTGCGTAAGATTTTATTTTCCATTATTTAATCTTGATCCGATCCTCCTATGGCGCCATTTTCCCTACCAAATGACATTTGAATTGCCCTTCGCAATATCTATTTTAATATATATCTTAAAGTAGAAATATTTTTAAAAGTTATTTGGAAACATGAATAGCAGAATAAAAAAATGTTATATTGATTAAAAACATAAATAGTAGTATATTTCTAAAAATGTAATGGACTTATATTATTAAAAAGTTGAAAATCCATTACATTATATCAAAAAATAATGGGCTTTCATTACTTGATATAAATATTTCAAATCATAATAATAAATTAATTAATTTATATCAAAACTCATTCAAAAATATAAATATATTCAAATTTCTTATTTAACTCAAATTTTTTCAGTAACCATTACCAAAATATTTTCAAAATTTATAAGAAAAATAGAATACAAAGGCTAATTTTAAACAACTTAATTATGGTTTTCATATTAAATTTTAAGAATATAATATAAGCGGTTATTTATATGATAGTATGTACAAAATACTATTAATTATATGATTACTTATATGATGGTAAGTATAAAATACAATTAATTATATGATGACACATATATGATATATAATAGTGACTAGGGATGGGCGCTCGGATATCCATTCTAATTTAGTTCAGGTTTGTTTGGGTTTCAAATCTTTGGGGTCAAAAATTTCAACCTCATTCGGATATTTCAAAGTTTTGGTTTGGATTCGGTTCTGATCTTTGCGGGTTCGGTTTGTATTCAGATAAATCACTTAAATTATTTTTAAAATTTTAAAATTCATTATATATTTTAAATTTCTCAAAATTTATAAAAAATAATATATTACATTTAAATTGAACATCATATGTCAGAGTACCTTAACTTAACATATACATTAGTTTGTTTTAAATACTTGGGTAAAAAATCAATAATCATTTTCAAATACTTAAACCAACTTAAAAAGTATCATATATATTTTGGATATTTTTAGATACATTAAATCTAAAAATAATTAGTATATAAAATATATCATATTAGGTTTCAATTCTCTAAATACCAAAATTTTGAATAATTCAGGTATTTAATTTATTTTAGTTCGGGTTTGGTACTATTTTTTTGGGTGGAGATCTGTTCATCTTTTTGGATTCAGTTTTTTTGTCCAATACTAAATAGTGACATGAAAAATAATAGTAACATATTTTTGAATAATACACTCGCACGAATGCGGGATCAAAATCTAATACTTATTAAAAGGTAATTTAGTTTATTCTCATATTGTTTTTTTATCAGAAGAGAAACGAAGTATCAGCAGGCATATCATAGCACACTAAGACTAAATCCATGAGCCAATTAAGGGCCCAATAATCAAATGAACTCAAGTAGCTTAGGTGTTGACTGGTTTTCCCGCTGCCACCCGCAAACGCAGCTTTTGCGGTTGGTAGCG
>OVBX01001138.1:6390-28687 GCA_900406325.1 Erucastrum elatum | reverse complement strand
ATTTATTACAATTTTATGATTTTTGGTATTTTTATAATTATAGAAAATATAAATACTATTATTTTATTATTCAACCGCTGGTTAACCAGTCATAAGTATCACGCAAACGCACAAATTTCTAACCGCAGTACCAGTCATATAAATTGCTTAAACCGCTAGAAACCGCAACCATCTGCATCCGCAAACTCCTGCAACCGTAACCGCAACCGCTGCGGTTGAACCAGTCACACCCTTAGTAAACCATTGGATAAATTCTAAAACTTTGATTTTTTTAAACTATTTATAACGCAATCAACAAAAAAATATACCCTAAATCCTAATCCTAAACCTTTGGGTAAATCCTAAACTCTTGGGTAAATCCGAAATCCTTGGATAGATTTTAAACTTTAAAATTTAAGATTTATCCAAAGTCATAAATTCTTTACTTTTTGAAAATAGATTCTTCTTTTTTAGATTAAAAGTCTTGTTTTTTTTTGTGATTAGTATAAACTTTAAAATATATTTTGAAAATAACTTTTTAGATTAAAAAGTCTTGTTTTTTATGATTAGTATAATCTTTATTTAATTTTTTTTTGAAAGTATAATATAATTTGATAATATTTTGTTTCATTTTTTAAAAAATACTGAATTTTAAATGACGCATTCCTATTGGTTGGTGAACCTCTGTCACCAGAAAATAAGTCCTAAAACAATACCAGTATAAAGCGGTATAAACTACTCTAATAACAAACCAGTAAGACATACCCCGAAATGCCTTCATACACGGAGCCAAATGATCCTCGTCCCAAAAGTTGACCCTTCTGCCACGACGTGATGATAGATCCAGGGAGAAACTTGGGTTCCGTTTCTATTCCTCTTTCCACTTCGACTCCTTTGTCAGAAGAAAATGAGGAACTTGGCCGCCTAACAATTTCAATTTCTGGAGCGAAATCCCAAGATGATCCTTGTTGATCATTAGAAAGAGGCTTACGAACTGGTGGTCTTACTCCCTTTAAATTGCCACCAACATCACTGGGATTGGGAACAAGATAACTTTTCGACAATTGTGAATATCGAAATTTGTTAACTCGAAACTTGTGAATATTGAGCTCAAAACATAGCAACGGGGTAGGATAATAGCAACTCCTTCCCCGGTACAAAAATAGCCAAATCGTCAAGAGATACAACAAGGCCTTTGGAAGGTTAATCTTCATCTTATCGCCTCCTTTGAAGATTCGAAAACTGGTTCGGTCATGGAACTCCCGAGAACACCTCATCACTGAAGAAGTCAGCTCCGTTGATCCGGACGAATAAATCGGCCAACTATTTTAGTTAACAAATTTTAGAAATTATATACAAATATAGTGATATAAAAAAGATAGCAAAGGAGTTATGAAGTCAAAGTCTTTACGAGTTGTTGTGGAAATTAAGTTCCAACTGCCAACCTCTCCACCAGTGTCCACTCAGAATCATTCCACAGATAATGTTACTTTTGCATATAAAGAAAAGATAAATTTATGTGGTCTTCTATCTTAAAATAATTTTATGGATAATAACTTTATGATAAAGAGGCTAAAATAAACAAATCTACTTCTGCAAAATGTTCATTTGATAACCAAACTGTAACATCCTGATTTTTTTAAATTGATTTTGCTATATGTATTATCAAAGTGTATTTACATAATTGTGTTTAGACTGGAGTGGTGAAAGGATATGCGAATATCGGAAAGTGTTTTGCAATATCGTATGAGTGATGTCAAAACGCGAGAAAACGTCATGTAGTGATTGTAGGGTTAGTAAATATGATTTTTGAACTTTCGGAAAATCAACACACCGTCTGTCAGACGGAATGGATCCACGGACCGAGTGAGCGGGTGTGGGTGGTCCATTAGTTCTGGACGGTCGGGCTTTACATGTGGTATCAGAGTTGGTTAGCTATCTCAGTGGTCCGAAAAGTGTTTTGAGACCTGTCATGATGCGCAATAAGGGTGTTACGGTTGTGAGTGGGGGTGAGTTGTAATATATTGATTTCTGGTATATGTTGGAAGACTTAAGATAATTGATTTTGTGACTATCTATATCATCAAAATGCTCTTACCTTTTTCAGTACACATACGTTTAGAACTCTAAAATTAAACGTGATTGAGATGAACTAGTGGAAGGATGGGTATCGGAAAGTGATTCGCAATAACGTGCGAATGAAGCCAAAGTACATAAAAACATTATGTGGTGATTTCAGAGTTCGCCAAACAAAACCTTTGAACCTTGGAAAAAATAACAGATTGGCCGTCAGACGGGATAGAATTCACAGGGTAAATGAGCAGGCATGATTGCATGAACGACTCATTGGTCGTGGACGTCGGCCGTTACACAAACATTTTTAGAAACATATACAAAAGAAAAAAAAGTATACTAGGGAAAATTTCTTAATGTATAAAGCTTTCAGAAACGTTTTCTACATTGAGTTGAGTTAATCTTTGAACGCTTTCTTCCAATCGTTTGAAATATATTTCATATATTGTTTTAGGGTTTGGACCTTTGTGGCCGATCCCTTGGTTAGATGCAAAATCGTTATCTTCTTAGCGGCCTGGACTTTTGTTTGGCTGGAAGCAACATTTATGTGTTTGTACCACTAAATGCTATACTAATAAAAAGAATAGAAAGCGTTGGCCGGTTTGTTCGAACTTGTCACATCTTCCCAGTCGAGCTAGAGTAGTTTACAATGTTCATTGGGGTTGAAACTGTTTATAGAATTAAAGGCTGGAAGCGCATGCTTCTTGCCAGGGCCGCCACTACTTCTTCCCTAGCTAGCATCTCTACGCCTTGCTTCTTAAAGCTTCAAACTGTGATTGTAAGTCGGTGTATGCTGTGATGGCAACATTATAATCATCTTTGATTATGGTCATCATAACGTAATTGTGAATATTTCTTCCCTTTTTAAAGCCAAACTGTTTGGATAAAATAAAATTGACTTTTGATGATACTACGGAAACAAGATATCAAAGATCAAAAGAAGTGTTTTATTGATCAAATAGCAAGGATGCTTTTTATACATGTATTTTGTAGTTTCGTGTATATGTTTAGATATTAGAAAATTTATATTTATTTTATCATTTTGCACAAATGTCATCATGCCCAATAAGCATTACATATTTTTGTTGGTGTAGAAGCTAGCTAAGAATTTTTCTTTCTTTTGATTAATCTAAGAGTATCTTGGTTCTGTTAAAGGGTCAGACTAATTTTCAAAGAAATGTACAGTCCACGGATAGATTATCCTTGAATTGCTTCCTCAATGTCAAGATCGCACAAGAAAACATACCTCTCTCTGTGGTTTGAGCACTTTCAACGCTAATCTACTTTCCTCTAAGTCTTATTTTCTTGTTTCACATGCTCGGGTGTCCGTTTTGTCTTGTCTTGTGTTAAATCTTCTGTCTTCTTTTCTTTAACCTGTTTTGTAAAGGTACTCTGAGAAGAAAGAAATAATAAGTAATCACTATTTAAAGAAAAAAACAAATCCTTGATAAATAATATAAAAATAAAATTTAGTCTAAAAAAAGTATTGTCAAAAGTAAGAGTCTGTATCATGTAAATTTCCAGGACAATGTGATTTAGTCTCGTATAACAACATATAAATCGAACATGAACGTGTTGGAATCTCGAGCCTCTTTGCTTACCACTCGACCATAAAAGGAGGAGATTGAGACGTCAACACAGTCCAATAGTTTTGAACATAGAAGCAGACGGTTTCTGGATCCTGATTAAATCTGCTGACGTCATCTGTCTGACCCCCACCATTGCACTCTAGATTAGGAAAATGAAACAATTTTCCTTGTGGTACACGAAACTTTGTAATCGGATTCCAAATTAAAAGTTTATCAGCTGTGATTTCTGGAAGAATGTATTTCACCGCTAGAACAATAGAAGTTTTCTTGAATCATATTTTTCCACAACATGGAATCTTTCTCTTTCGTCTTGGCTCCGAGAATCTGCCATCAAGCTGTACTTTTTTTATTTCTTATAAGACCCAAAACTGAAAACTTTTTTTTTTACTTTCTTGATATCTAATATTAGTTTGTAGTTCAATCTGCAGTTGTGATTTCTAAAAAGACAAGAGTTGTGTTAGGAAGACAATGCCAAGTCATAACGTCGATTGTCGGTGGAAATTCCGGTCGAATATGAATAGAGAATGAGATATTTCTTATTCAGACATGGTGAGTACAGAGGTGTGAATGTATAGGTTTAGAGGAAGGCAGGGTTTTGGACAATGCTGTTAACTATAAAGTTTTTTTTTTGAAAAAAAAAAAGTTCTTTATACATAAATAGACTTAGACTTGTTTCCTTAGTAATATGACAATAAGTGGTCAGGTTGGTTCTACTCTGCGATGATAAATCGCAAAATTAAATGTTAGAATTAACCTTATCCTTTTTCAGGATTCATGATAATCCTTCTTGCGTGGAATTCGGATCGAATACATAACTGTTAGATCTCTCTTACAAAGGACAGAATCCTATGATAATTAAATGAATTAAAAAAATATTTAAGCAAGCTAGGATTCAGATCCAGATTTGGAAGAAAACTAAATCAATTTGACTAGCAAACGAAAAATATAGATGTATTAAATAGCTTATAAATAGGGCATGTCTATACTTCAGAGGTACACACCACACAGAATGACGAAATGGAATGTGGTAATGGTAGTAATGATCGTGATGGTTGCTGCAATGGGAGGAGGAGAAGCAAAGAAAATACGCCAAAGGACTTGGATAGGTTGCTTTCGATATTGTTCACGCAATTGCAGCGATACCGACGGAAGTTGCTATGAAGGTTGTAAGATCAGATGTGGTGGTCCAACTCCCACACAAACTAATTCAAGGTAGAGCTTTATTTTTTCGATTTTTGTTCTTTTTTCTTTTAGAGTTTTGACTTTTTTTAATTACTGATTGATGACTAAGGACGTTAGGATTAGGAAAGAGTAATATCAGATACATTTCTGCATGAGAAGCCTTTTTCAATTTCCTAAGTAATACCACAATTATGATAATCCATTTATGCTCTCATACTTGATCTTCTAATCGTGCTACATGAATAAGCGTATGAGAGCATACCTAGTTTTTTATAGATGATTTGCAACAATTTATATTTCGTTTCTGGTTTGGATGGTAGTAAAATTTATCACTAATTTTTCTGATATAAGTTCGAAGTTTTATAAGCTCGGTTATAACAATACTGGATCAGAGTTCAGTTTTTTTCAGATATAAGAAAGTATATATATTTAAAACTATATCATGGACATGATTAGGTTTTTATATCAATTATTTTTGTTTGGATCGGATTGAACCCAATTTATATATCTAAACTGAACACCTTCTTTTCATTAGTTCTTTGTATTATTGTGATACTTCTCACATATATATTCAGTCTCATACACACAGAATTTATTTTATTATTTTTAAGTTTAGATATTCTAAATGAGTAGGAATTTACATGGGAAGAATCCTTCGTACGCTGAACATAACGAGGTTGGCGGGAGCAGAGACTAATCAAGAGAGCTCTTGCAGAGACTATAAACATTACTATTCGCGGTTTTCCTTCTACTAGGTTCCTTAATTTGTGCTTGTATGACTTGTGTTTGTGTAACTTATGCTATAATCTATATGCCTGAAGACCCGTATATGTTTTGAATAAAGTGGAACACTCATTTGTCACTTGATGGAAGTCTTGAAAGTTTTTCAGTAGCTCACCCTACACCTGTTGTTTCTACAAACATGTGCCAACTTACTTCTACGTTTAGAATAACATGTATCAGCTTGAGTTGGATTTGAAATCTTTATATTACGTTGGTGTTGTTATATTTGGCTTTGATTGTTTATCATATATGCATGTTGAGGTCTCACGTAAACACATTCAATTCAGTTAGACATAGAACAAAATTAGAAATACCCAATAAGAGTTTCTTCCATTCAATTTCAACTTGCTCCTGGGAGGGACCGGTAGGTGATAAATTGGTGCCATGAAATGTTCAACGAAAATAGACACCTGTAGTTACCGCATTTTCGAGGTTTTGGTCTTATGAAAATTCAAAGCGACTGAGGAAACTAACTAATTAGAGGATGAAACAATGAACTCATATCATATCATCAGTTTCTAAAGTAGGATGCGAGGTATACTCAAATTCTAGGCGCCAGACGATAAAACAAGCATAGGGTAGTCACACCGATCAAAATACATAAAGTCTGAAGCTAAGTACGTGTGATATACAAATTACAATACTGAAAAACAGAGAGCCGACTCAAGAGATAAGAACTAGAGCAACGGAGACAAGTAGAACAAGCTGAGTGTTACCAGATAGTAAAGCCTGCGACTTCGTTGCATAGTTGACAACTTTGTTTTCTGCAAAATCACCCAAACAAAAAAAAGAGAGAGACAGAAAAGCCATCAATCAAATAGATAAAATCAAATCAAATCTCCATTCGATAAATTAAGAAAAGAAAAAGGGTTTAGGACAATAACTGCATTCTTTAGGATGGCAGAGACATCTGAGAGCAACTCCACAGTTACCGTCTGGTCTCTCGCAGGGGATGCACAAATCCGGCAGGTGACCCTCCACTTCCAAAGAAACCCTTCTTGTTTCCAGTTTCTTCACTGTCTCTCCACCCGAGGAGTGAGTGAGGATCAGGGTTTTGGTTGTGTAATCTATGGAAGAGACATGGAAGAGACCGGCTGAGGTTTTGAAGTAGAGTCTTCCAGATCTGCAGGTGATGAGATTTCCGGGGAGGATTGGTTGGTTTGAGACTGGGGAGAGGAAAAGATTTGTGGTATTGATTTTGCTGCAGTGGTGGTGGGTTTCTTGTTCTTGTTGTTGTGTGGAAGGAGAGAGTGTCAGGAAGAAAATGAGAGAGTAGAGGAGAAGAAGTTGATGGATTTTACTTGGAGTTTCCACCATTTTTTTTTATCTCGTTTGTGTCCTGCGCTTTGTTTCACAGTTTCACTTCATAATGTTTGATACTACTACTAATTATCAGACAGACATAGCTTTTTTTTTTAAAAAAAATTCCATCTAATTAGCAATTAGATTTAGTTGTTTTGCTTTTACTTTATGCTCACACTTTATGTCGCTGTGACTTGTAAATCATGTAAAATACAAGGTTTGAGATGTATCTGAACCGGTAGGTCTAGTTTGGTTTTGATTTCGATTCAATTTGATGAAACGGTACTGGCCTTGGTTAAGAAAATAAAAAAGTCAAGCCGGTTTATCATACATATAAATGACGTCATGTGCCATGTCATTACAACCTTTAAGCGCTGCCGTTTTATTGGACTCTCCTCCTCCTCCTCCCCTACCTAGTTGCGCTTCGTCTCGTCTCCTCTCTTCTCCGAGGAATCGTCACACAGAGAATCTATTGAAACCCATAGTTGTTGTTTTTCTTAAAAGAGATGCGGTCGAAGGACAAAATCTCCTACTTCTATGATGGTTCGTTTATTCCTCTCTCTCCCCCCCTTTTAGTTATCTTTGTTCATCAAAAGCTCGAAAGTTTGAATCTTTCGCATTGAATTCTGCAAATTAGTTCGAACGTTCTCAGATTGGTTTAAGGTTTTTTGATTGAAAAGAAAGAAGAAGGGTTTTAGGTGATTTCTTGGTTCTTGGTTGAGTTCAAACCAAGAATTTTTGTAGTAACTGAAGTAAGGCTCTAGTACCTGTTTGGCTGTTTATGGCTAAGTACTTTCTATGAGCTGGTGTAGCTATGTATGTATGTTCCATCTGTGTAAACATAACTTACATATGATGTTTGAATTTTTGGTCCGGTCTGTGTCGCAGGAGATGTAGGGAACGTGTATTTTGGTCCGAATCACCCAATGAAGCCTCACAGGCTTTGTATGACACATCATCTCATCCTTGCATATGGCCTCCATAGCAAGATGGAAGTTTATGTTAGTCTCTCTCTCTCTCTCTTGTTTCTTCCTCCTTTACTCCCTTGTGTTTACAGTCTTGTTTGAACTCTTTATATTATATGTCTCAGCGTCCACACAAGGCATACCCTATAGAGATGGCCCAGTTCCATTCCCCAGACTATGTCGAGTTCCTGCAACGTATCAACCCTGAAAATACTGATTTGTTTCCCAACGAAATGGCTAGATGTAAGTTTTTTTGCCTCTCTTCTTCACTAATTTGTAATGTTTTTAGCTGAGTATTGGAATCTCAACTTTTGTTGCAGATAATTTAGGAGAGGATTGTCCTGTCTTTGAGGATATGTTTGAGTTTTGTCAGATTTATGCCGGTGCAACCATAGGTAAGATCATAGTATGTTTGATTGTCACTTAAGAGCTTTACTGAACATTACTTTTCTTTGTGCTACACAGATGCTGCACGCAGATTAAACAACAAACTCTGTGACATTGCGATAAACTGGGCGGGAGGGTTGCACCATGCTAAAAAATGCGATGCGTCTGGTTTTTGTTACATCAACGATCTCGTACTAGGGATTCTCGAGCTGTTGAAACACCATCCTCGTGTGCTGTACATTGATATAGACGTCCATCACGGTGATGGTGTTGAAGAGGCTTTTTACTTTACTGACAGGTACAGTACACAGCTCATAACGACAACTAATTTGTTTGAAAATTTGTTAAACTGGTATCAAGATTTTGTTACTGCAGAGTGATGACTGTTAGCTTTCACAAGTTTGGGGATAAGTTCTTTCCAGGGACCGGCGATGTTAAGGTAATTTCTTGATTTCTTTTATGAGGAATGTTTTTTTTTTTTGACTTGTTTAGATGAATTGTCATTTGTGATGTATCTTTGTTTAATAAAAGGAAATAGGAGAAAGGGAAGGGAAGTTTTACGCCATAAATGTGCCTCTCAGGGATGGTATTGATGACAGTAGTTTCAACCGTCTGTTCAGAGCAGTAAGTTTTTTCTTAATCCATAGAAACAATCGAAATTCTCGAATGCTTTCTATGTTTATGTGTGTTTTGATCTTTTCTTTTTTTGGTAGGTGATTTCAAAGGTGGTTGAGATATATCAGCCAGGTGCAATAGTACTTCAGTGTGGAGCAGATTCACTAGCAAGGGATCGACTAGGATGCTTTAATCTCTCTATTGATGGTGCTCTTTTCTTCTTGTAATCGAAAACCTCTCTTATTTTTTTTCTTCTATCTCAGTGACTCTTTCGATAGGTTCTAAACGACTAGGGTTTGTTTCTATATATGCAGGACATGCTGAATGTGTTAAATTTGTCAAGAAGTTCAATATTCCTTTGCTGGTAAAATCTATCTATTTACCTTTCTTGGCTTGACTTTTATATATATAGAGAGAGAGTCTTAAGCTTCGTTATGATGAAGCTAGAGTTTATGTTCATTTAGGTGACAGGAGGTGGAGGGTACACAAAGGAGAATGTAGCTCGGTGTTGGACCGTTGAGACTGGCATTCTTTTGGACACAGAACTTCCTAATGGTTAGTGACATTCTTTCTTTTTTCTTTTTTTTTAATCTGGAGAAATGTTATAATGTTTTTGGTTGAGGGTTTAGTTGTTTTATTATAATTTTATTACAGAGATTCCTGATAATGATTATATAAAGTATTTTGGGCCGGATTATTCATTGAAGATTCCTGGTGGTCACATTGTAAGTGTCTCTCTTGTAGCATGCTTTATTTTAGTTATATACTAATCTACTGAGAATGGTTTGTGTGTGTTGAACTTGCAAAATAAAAAAAAAAAACAGGAGAATCTAAATACGAAATCGTATATCAGTACGATAAAAGCACAGATTTTGGATAATTTGAGATACATCCAGCACGCTCCAAGCGTGCAGATGCAGGAGGTAAACTCGGATCATCCATCATCATCAAAAAAAGAATACAGAATATAATGAAAAAAAACTGATTCAATGTTTTCTTTAATAATGAAATTTGGCAGGTTCCACCAGATTTCTACATACCGGATTTTGATGAAGACGAACAAAATCCAGATGTGCGTGTGGACCGTAAGTATCATCAAAACAAACTACTTACACAGAAAATCTCCTCAAGTGTTTAACCATTTTGCTTAGCAGTTGATTTGAACATTGTAAACGTTATGTGGTATGTTTCAGAGCGTTCACGGGATAAGCAGATTCAGAGGGACGATGAATACTTCGATGGTGACAAGGATAACGATGCGTCTTAGCGTAGATACTTATCAGCGCAGAAGACTAACAAAATCCAAAGTTCGGTTGTAGCCTTCCCTTTCATCGTTCTCATACTATTTCGTCTCTATTAGTGTTGTTATTACCTTCTAAATGGTTTTTATGAACTTTTAATTCATAGTTAGGTTGACAATTAAAATCTCTTAAAAAAACATGTTTAATTGGGATGTCATATTAAACAATTGTTTTAGTTTATGAGAGAAGTGTGTTGATTCGTCCAGCTTCTTCATCTCTTCTTTTTTATTATGAAGTTTGCTTTATAATCGTCTATTGGTTAAACTTGGGTTATGTTTTTTGCCAACAAACATCCATTTCTATCAAAACCACCAACATAAATAATTACCTAAAGAAAATTACCAACATAAATTGCCAAAAGATAAATCCAAGACGGATCTGACTTATTCGGAACACAGTGCTTAACAACGAAACTTAGACTTGGCAACATAAATTGTTTAAATTAGCTCTTATGTTGATTTCACCTATGATTTATCTAAGAAATATAGAACAGAAATAGAAAGATGGCAACGGAATCTAAATCAACATGCATCAGAGTCATGGAAGTTTATGATTTCCAACACCGCTCTTTGAGCTTCTTTTATCAATAAGGATTAACTCATCATTTGCAAGAAACGTAGTAGTAGAAATCAGTTAAATAGATTGACGAGAGAATCAGTGCTGCCGATTGGAAAAAAGAATTAAAAACTGAAAACATACTGTATAAATAAATAAATAAAACAGACAGCGAGTTAAACAAATGGTTTCCTGGTGCGAGGGTAAATTATTGAGGACTACCAAGTAGGGTTCATATATTTATATTCATCTATAGAACAGAAACAGAAAGATGCCAAACAAAATCTAACCAACATGCATCAGAGTCATGGAAGTTTATGATTTCCAACATCGCCCAAGGGTTTTGAGCTTCTTTTATCAATTGGGATTAACTCATCATTTGCAACAAAAGTAGCAGTGGTAGATATATACGAAATCAGTTAAATAGATTAACGCAAGAGTCAGTGCTGCCGATTAAAAAATAGAATTAAAAACTGAAAAACATACTGAATAAATTAAAAACTGAAAAACATACTGAATAAATTAACAAACAAAACAGACAGCGAGTTAAACAAATGGTTTCTTGGTGCGATAGTAAATTATTGGGGGACTGCCAAGTAGGGTTCATATATTTATATTATACACGGAAGGAAGGTGATACTAAAACCTAGGTTTTAATCTAATCACGGTTAAGACGGTTTTAACCATGGTTAAGTTGGGGATATGATTCTCTGTTTTTTTCCATGCTATACTGGAGGAGAAACAATCCACCGTGGACCAATAGTAAGACATCAGCACAATCCTAAAAAAAATAATATTTTTTCCGGTATAAGTAAAATTTGATTGGTGTATATAATAATAAAAAAGGAACCGCTTGGGACCAGTAACAGAAACACGGTAGATATGTATCTGGTTGTGTGACATGTGTGTCCTTACTCCCGCTCTTGTTAACCCTGAGCCGCGTGTTGAGGGAGGCGAACCGCTCTCGTTAACCTTGAGTCGTGTGTAGGGGGTGGGGAGTGTTACCAAAAGAGTGAAAGAATTTACTCAGAAGTATCACAGATTCATAACATTATAGTATCTTGTTGTTGTCAATT
Source organism: Erucastrum elatum (assembly GCA_900406325.1). Classification (NCBI taxonomy): domain Eukaryota; kingdom Viridiplantae; phylum Streptophyta; class Magnoliopsida; order Brassicales; family Brassicaceae; genus Erucastrum; species Erucastrum elatum. The sequence goes on along the minus strand of OVBX01001138.1, from coordinate 16,880 downwards.
TCACTAGTTGCAGATAATGCCCTGTCAAATGTTTCTGCTAATGTACGGTAATTTGAAGAACATTATTCAGTCGGTATGAGGTGCTTGAAAAATGTGCGTGTGATTACCACCTGTAAGCTTAACAAGGTTTCCTTAAAGAAAACATCAACAAGATTCGAGCTTCACACCATTTCTCACGCTGTTTTGGCATCACTGAAGATGTCTTATAATATGTAAATAACATCAGTTTCAATCAGACACGCAGAGTTTGTGTCTGGAATCCGGACTTTGAGCTATACAATGTCAATTTTCAGCCGTGATACTGTCCAGCAACGACTCACATGCATCTTCAAGCAAGTCCAATACCTAAAACATAGAAATAGGTGGAACAAAGAAAGAAGATTGAAGTTTCAAAGTGGATTAAACAGGAAATTTCGGGAATCTTATAAACCAGTTTAATCATTTTAAAGATGATCTAGGCCTGGCACATATGTCTCAACTCTCAACCAACAGTTACTATATATATATTACCACCAATAAGAGACCGGTAGTTTTCTAAATGTGCAACTAGTGGATTATTGTTACCTTCTCAAAACCTTGAGCTCCACCATAATACGGGTCCGGCACTACCTTGTCATTGTGTTTCTTGCAATAGGAACACATGAGCTTCACCTGCAAAAATCCAATGAAAGTGTTGTATGATCATCTCCTGAAAACGGTGAGCAAACAACAAACACCAAAACGTTACCTTTTTATCAGCATCAGGTGGGAAATTTCCTCTGGCTTTCCACACATTGTAAGCCTTCAATATGTCCTCTGCAAGCAAACAAACAAACAACTTCATCAATGTAATGCCAAACTCTCCATGAATCTTATAAATATTACACATAAAAACAAGAGCAATCAATCAACCTTTGTTCTGCTCATCCATGGCGAGGATGAGATCAAACTCCCTGAAATCAGATGCCTTTATAGGTCTAGACAATGATGTGATCTCAACTCCACGACGTTTCGCAGCACTTCTCATCCTCGGATCTGCCATATTCCCCTTCAATAAAAAAAAAAGCAACAATCAGAAATTGATCATCTGAATCATTATTACAGTAACTTATTCCCAATCAGACATCAACCAATCAAACAGACTAGATTGTGTTTGGTTCTTTCTCTTCGAATTCAGGAAAAGAAAAAGCAAAAAGAATCGAACGGATCAATCACCTCGTGATAATCGATGGTTCCGGCGGAATCAATGACGAATTTGGAGTCGAGGCCTCGCTTTTTGACGATATCTCTGAAGACGCCTTCAGCTGCTGGGCTCCGACAGATGTTTCCCAGACAGACGAAAAGGACAGAGAAAGGTTTGGTCTCGCTGCTCTGTGTCGGAGTAGCCATTGGAGAAGAAGACGATGCGAAGCAGTGGACGGAAGGTGAGAGTCTGGGTTTTTGTCGGAAACTCGAGACGAGATTCGGGTTCTTGCGAGGAGGCGGAGGAAGAAATCGAGATGGGTGGCAAAATGGTAAATAGGAAGTAGGGATTGTTGGAGAAATTGTGAGCCTGTACTGTGTCTGTGACGGAGTCATCATTCCCTGGGCTGGAGATTTTTTTGGATAAACTAGTTTTCTGTGTTTAAGTCTTTCTCCGTAATACCCAAAGGAATCAGGGGGTATATTTTGCAATTAATTGGAGTAGGGAGTGATAGGGCTGTTTGGTTTAGTTCTAACTTCTGACGGACATCAAGGTTTGAGAGAGGTTTGTGCATTCAGATTTGGTTCGGTTTGTTTGGTTTAATATGTGTTAAAGTATTGGAGGAGAGCTTCACACCCTTACCAATGTCTGATTTAGATTTAGAAAATGTTCATTTAACTCGCATATCCAACGAAGACGAAGTCCGACTTGCTTGAAGACTAACATGATGATGAAAAGGATGTGACGAGCTTTCATTCATACCCGAAAGGAAGCGTGCTTGAACAATTAAACAAGTATGGATGATGCTGTCTGGCCAGCATTTAGAGCACTCTTTGACTATAAAAGAAGGGCTCAGTCGACTGAGCAACTCATCAACTTTTCTCCTCAAAGCTTCCAGAGAGTATAGCGAGCTCGATTCGATAACTGGAATTTCATATTTTTGTAATCACTTTTCGATCCTGATTTGCATCTAGTATAAACAAGATGTCCGACCTGTTTTGTCTCTAATCTACTTCTTAATCACTCACCCGAACTCCAAATTCAACATTTGGAAGTGTCTATAAGGACAAATCAGGAATCTCTCTCCGTAGGGAAATATTTCGAAGAAGTTCTAAACAATGAAGTTAGCACCCGTAAAGAACAGAGCTATGACAACGAAGAAAGCAGACCATGATCTAATGAAGGAAGACTCAATAACGGTCACAAAAAAAAGAATATTCATGTCATCAGAACCGACAGAGGAAAACAAAGAGATGAAGCGGTCTAATACGAGTTAAAAGTATAAGCTACCGATGGTCAACAAATCACAGTCCCACAAGGCCACAACGACCACAAACAGTCATAGAAACAAAGAAATAAAGGTCTAGTCACCAGATCAACAACAAGCAAACGTCATGTTGATCCTCGAACTCCTATTTGGAGAAGGAAATCCCCATGATGATGTTCTCAAACCAACGAACCACAAGCCCCAAATCAATGCGAAAAATTGATCGGACAAGCCTAGTAGCATATACGTCGTAGTGGCCGATACGAGATCAACGACGTCAACGCTCGTCGCCTCCACGTCAAAGCCCTAAGAATTTTGAGAAAGACAAAGAACATACCCTTCTCAGATAAAATAGTATGACACCTCATAAACGAACCTGAAGTCAAGTTCCGGAGATACTACGAAGACGCTGAATTTGACCAGCTCACTACACTTTTCTTCAACCAATATATGACCATTAGAGAACCCCAGAACGAAACAAAGAAACACGGACGAACCCGATTCTGCAAGGCACACACCCGTAGTTACATAAACAAACATAACAACCATCTGTTACTGACAAACAGTAGAGAATGTTTTCTTGCCACCCAACAAGATGCCCTGAGAAAAGATCTGACCCATCCAAAGGAGGAAGACTGCTTGTAAAAAAATCTCTACTGATTGAAGATATGTTGTAAAGAGTGATTTGATTATCTCAAGAAGGAAACTAGCTTATATCATACATCGATGACTTCACCCACCATATTTGCCATTCCAATCAACTTGTCTAAAGAACACACAAAGACAAGACGCGACCACCTCAAAATCAAAGAAAGCGTGAAAAAGAAAACCCTCCAAAAAGGCCCGCCCGCTATGCCAACTCAAGTAGCAAACAGCTGCTGATCACATCCACTATCAAAAACTCACACATTAAATCTAAATTTAAATTAACTAACTCTATGAAAATAAATATATATTTAATAGATGTTTTTTTTGAGAAATATATTTAATAGATGTTGTTTTGTTAAACTTCTTTTAATCTTTTTGTTTTTATCTTTGAAAGCTCTTTTTATGATGATAAATTAAAGTGGACTATCCTAGAAAATATTTCTATAGTAATTAACTTTTTTGTTATACGAATAAATTACTACAATTACAACTGAAACGAAACAAACACAAAAAATGTCTATGTCATTATCTTTTTCTGTAGGGGTCTAGGTTATATGTCTCTTTGCTCCTCTCTTTCGAAACATATACAGAAGAAAGATCTGATGGAGAGCCAAATCGTTCCAAATAATTTCGTAATTATTGTCTAGTTACAATAAATAAATTTTATTAAATCCTAACTATCGATAGTTGCTTAAAATATAAGCCAAAATACGAATTTAATTACACAACAGGGCATATCTAACCCCTAAATTACAGCCTTTGCCATTGCGATACACATCGTTTTTGTATCTTCTAAAATGATTCTATTTCTCCGCAAAATCTCACAACTAACTTCTTCTCCTTCTCCATTGCCACATCTCTCTCTCTCTCTCTCCATTGATTGGATCCGAAATGGAGCCATGGGTTGACGATCTGGCTGACGATCTACAAAGTGTGAGCTTCACCTCCGCCGGAACCACCGTGAACCGGAGCACCAGCTCCGGCTCTCGCTCATCCTCCTCCGCCGCAGCTCTCACTCCGGCAACATCTTTCTCCTCCGCCAAACTTCCTCCCTCACTCAGATCGTCTCTCTCCCTCTCCGATCTCCGATTCCGTCTCCGCCTCGGTGCCGGAGACATCGGTTCCGTTTTCCTAGCTGAATTCAAATCCGCAACCGCCGTCGAGCTGCCGCTCTTAGCCGCCAAGGTTATGGACAAGAAGGAGCTCGCGAGCAGGAGCAAAGAAGGCAGAGCGAAGACGGAGAGAGAGATTCTCGAGACGCTCGACCATCCTTTCCTCCCGACGCTCTACGCAGCCATTGATTCTCCGAAATGGCTCTGTTTGCTGACGGAGTTTTGTCCCGGCGGCGACCTCCACGTTCTCCGTCAGAAACAGCCTTCCAAACGCTTCCACGAATCCGCCGTCAGGTAACCGCCGTTAACAATTTCCGTTTATCAATCGTTCCAAAAACATTTTAAAAAATATTAGGAGTATATTAGGAAGGTTGATGAAATCAGGGAAGTGGGACCGTCAGCTGGTCAATTTGTCTGGTAGTTAACACTTAAACATAACAGAGTTTATGGCTTTGTGTTTCTCTAACACGACTATTGCCGGTTTAACGGGTGATTATCATTAAATCATAGGCACTTTTAAGTGAATTTTCACAAATAGTTTCCGTAATCTCGTCCGATATGTTCCTAAACTTCCTAAACTTAGCTTTGTTATTATAAATTGTTTCCAGATTTGTTTTATTGATCGAAGTGCCTCGATATTTAAAATAATTATTTAAGTCTATTTAAGCCACACAAAAAGGTAGTAGAAAGTCTAGTTTTAGTTTAATTTAATTTATTTTTGTCGTCTTGTTAAATTAAAAAGACTAGTGCGGCCATTTATATTATGTATGTATATATTTTCATTGTATATAGGTAGAAGTACGCACGATTAACAAAGTGTGTGCTTCTTACATGTGTGCGTATATGGTATTATCGTAGGGCGCAATATAAGTAGTTGCAATCGGTGCGGACCTCCTAAAAATGTCAAACCGAGTGGGGTTTGACTTTAAATTCTAACAAATAGTTTAAGGACACGTGTACATTTGTAGTGGGACCCTGCGGTTTAATTGAATCACGTAGCATGTCATGGAAGAAGAATATGAATATTTTTCTAATTGCGCGCATGTGGCTTCAGTACAAGCACATACCAGCAAAGCAGGTTATTTGTAACAATTATTACAACTTTACCATTTCCTTTAAAACCGGTGGCTATTATGAATTTTCTATTTTTCTTTTCAAATAAATCTTTTATTGGGAATATTCAAAATTACAAAAGAAAAAATGAACTGAATATATTTATGGTACATTTTTAATCATTTTGTCGTTTTCTATGCATTTAAATTCCTTTGTTGTTATTTAAACTTTTACCTTTATCAAACTCAGCAGATCTAAATTGATATCTGGTAGTAGATACGAATTATAAAACTGACGATCCAAATAGAACAGAGTGGATGATGGATAGCACACAAGAAAACAAATACTCGATGATGCAAATTATAGTACGCTTTTGTTTATTATAGTAGGCTTTTTGTTTTGGGTTGGTAGAAAAGTTTTATTGCCGGGTTGGTTTGTGCAGATAGATTTATTTTTACCGTCTCTGGTTGGTAGATGAAGTGATTATTGTTAGTTGAGTTAGCCACTTATTGCCATTTATGGACCGACGCTTACCACGTAATATACTAGAAAACCGGATCTACTTCTTCTTGGTAGATGATGATAGATCTGTTTTTTTTTTCTTGAGTTAATGTCAGATCATAAGTAGTAGTTGACACATTAAAGAAAGGTGATGACTGGTCTAGGCATTTTTTAAAAACTATTGCGACTTGATTGTGATTTAGTTGCAACTAGATTCTAATGTGTATTGAGTATCTATAGTTGCTTTACCTTTTTCTTTTCTCTCTCGCCATGTAACTGAGTTCTACTAGGTTTCTTCTTTACTGTTAAAGTAAAACGATTGAGAACCAATATAAGTAGCCCTGACTACATCTAGCCATCTTTTTTTATCATGATTGTAGTGGCACCCTTATGTTATTTGAGGTTGTCCCACACAAAAAATATCACGAAGCTTCTGGTTTATCTTTTGTGTAAACTTGTTCTTAAGAACCCAAAACAGACTTTTATACGCTGTTTTGTGTGGAGTATGCTTGTTGACTGTGGACCCGTGAAGACAAAAGAGGAATCCTGGGTAATGTATATGCACCAGAAACTCTCTTAGACAAAAGAGTTCGTTAAGCTAGCAAACCTTGTAGGTCCATTATTGTTCCTTATGCATAGTGTAAACCAAACCCAACATTATCTTCTTGTCCCCAAAACCCAACATACGTTTTGTCACAATACCTAAATATGTAACAAAAGATTCCAAATTATTATTGCAAATCTCAATTATTCGTTTTGTCCTCACTACCATGTTTTCTTCTTCATGTCCCTTGTATCAATTTTGCGTTCACATCACTAATTAACCACATCTCTTGTAATTACTAGATTCTATGTATCGGAAGTGATCGTAGCCATGGAATATCTTCATATGATGGGGATTGTTTACCGAGACTTGAAGCCTGAGAATGTGTTGGTTCGATCAGACGGTCACATCATGCTAACCGATTTCGACCTCTCCTTGAGATGTGATGAATCCACCTCCACACCACAGATTGTACTGAACCGGAACGCGCTACCGAATGGCTCTTCTGACCCGAACGAGAGCCAAACAATGGACCATCATCAGACCACATCGTCTTCTTGCATGATCCCAAACTGTATTGTCCCAGCTGTCTCCTGCTTCCACCCGAGAATCCGAAGACGTAAGAAGAAAGCTGATCACCGTAACAACGGTCCTGAGCTTGTGGCCGAGCCTCTGGACGTCCGTTCCATGTCCTTTGTTGGGACGCATGAGTACTTGGCTCCTGAAATTGTTTCAGGTATTGCTTCATTATGATCTACTACATTATTTTGTTAGTTTAGATCATATTAACTCATCCAAAATGTGAATGGCAGGAGAAGGGCATGGGAGCGCGGTGGACTGGTGGACATTGGGGATATTCATGTTCGAGCTGTTCTACGGTACGACGCCTTTCAAAGGGATGGACCACGAGTTAACCCTTGCTAACATCGTCGCTAGAGCCCTAGAGTTTCCAAAAGAGCCAACTATTCCAAGCGCGGCCAAGGATCTGATCTCTCAGCTACTGGCTAAGGACCCGATCCGACGTCTGGGGTCGTCTCTGGGTGCATCTGCCGTGAAACGCCACCCGTTTTTCCAAGGAGTTAATTGGGCTTTGCTCATGTGTACTCGTCCTCCTTTTCTTCCTCCACCTTTCCGCAAAGAACTTTTGTCCGATGACATTTGTCCTGATACCCATGTCGACTACTATTAATCAATACAATTAATTAGCAACTACGTAAATTGCGATTTTCTTTCAGAGTTTTAATCTATAATATTGACACATAAAACTGAAGTAAAGACCAAGCCACAGAACGTAGTGGCCTATGGTTGTGTTTCTGTTATGTTATCCTTTTGAACACAAAAAGGCTAAAACCCTTTTTCTAATCACCTCCTACGATTTTGTTTAGTAAATCCCGAAGTTTTTAAAAATCCTTTTCAGTTTTGTATATAATGAAATCCTCTGAAATCATTAGTGGTGAGTAAAAAAACAGAACCGATCGAACCGAACCAACCGAACCGAAACCGATCCAAACCGAAGCAAAATCTACTATCAAATAGTTAGGTTTAAGATTTTCCCAACCCGAACCAACCGAACCGAAACCGATTCGAACCGAACCAAATTAAACCAAACTAAATTAAATCGAACCCATAACCAATATGTTTTTGTTATTATTTGAATTAAACACACTAGCAATATACAATATACCAAAATCATAAGACTGCAATCACTGTTAACATTATTAACAATTTTTTGAATTTTCTATTTACTCTAGTTAATTTTTGTTTGGTTGTGTTCTTATAAAATTTTTAGTTAATTTTTGTTTGATTGTGTTTTTATAATTTTTTTGTAGTTTTGTTAAGGTTTTTATTTCAGTTTATATTAGATTTAGTTTATATAATTTATTTTTAAGAGGCATTATTAAGGATGTCTTTTTAATTTTCTATTTATTATAGTTAATTTCGATTTGATTGTTCTCTTATAAATGTTTTGTATTTTTTAAAGTTTTTTGTTTCGGTTTTATATTGGATTTTATCAACATAATTTAGTTTTTAGTACTTGCCAACATAATAATTTTATGACTATGTCTTTGCGTGTTTAAAATCAAATCAAATTTAAACGAACCGAATTCAAACCGAACCAAAACTGATCCAAACCGAACTAATGATGACTTACTTTGGTTGGATAAATCATTGAACCGAATTAACCAAACCGAATCCGAACCGAATCGATAAAATAACCGAAGTATCCATCACTAGAAATTAGGTGTGGGCAAAAAAACCGAATCGAACCGAGTCAAACCGAACCAACCGAACCGAAACTGATTCAAACCGAACCAAAATCTACTCCAAACCATTCGGTTGAAGATTTCTCCAATCCGAATGGTTCGGTTTTAAACCTAACCGAAAAACTGATGTTATTTTATAATTATTTAAATTAAAATTATTAGTAATACCAATATACTAAAATTCTAATACTAAAACCACATATTTTCCATTACTAATGATATAAGATACATAACTAATGATGTGTTAATTTTTTTCCAGTCTAGTTAACTTTCAGTTGTTTTAATTCTTGTATATTTTTTGTGACATTTTTGTTTATGTTTCAGTTTTATATTGAATTTAGTTCAGATAGTTTAAATTTACATAATTAATGTTTTAGAATATAATTTTTTTTTAAAACAATAAACCTAATTAAACTGATCAAAAAACAAACCGAACCGAATACAAACTGAATCGAATATAAATCAAATCGAACACAAACCGAACCAAATCAACTATGGTTCACTCCAATTGAAAAAATAGTAGAACCGATCTAACCGAATCTAACTCGAACCGAACTGAGAAAATAACCGAAGTGCCCACGCCTACTAGAAATCATCAGTTCAATAAGCCGACTCGCAAATTTAAAGAGAAGAAATGTTCTCATCGGTTTGAGTCTGGGTTGGGTAATCGGGCTTATGTGAGGCCCAATAGCTAAAACTTCGTTCATAAATCTCGACTCTCTCTTTCTCTCTCTATATCTCTCTCAGTCGCGTCGGAGTTCTCCCCAGCAACCTACAACAGTGATTTCAATCGATCTTCACTGAATCGATGGAGGACGAACCTCACAATGGAAGCCCGATCCCTCCTGAACCTCATAACGGAACCGCGATTCCTTCCAAAGAATTAGCGGTGGTGGAGGCGGAGGAAGAGCCGATGGTCGGACCCGGACCCGCTCCACGCGCCAAGCGCAAGCGCCCGCTTCAGTTCGAACAAGCTTATCTCGATTCCCTCCCTTCTGCCAACATGTAAAGCTTTTTCTTTTTCTCTCGCATTGAGCTTTACTGATTGGGGTACTGATTTTTAACCGTTTGGGGATTTAGGTATGAGAAGAGTTACATGCATAGGGATGTAGTCACACATGTTGCTGTCTCTGCTGCTGATTTCTTCATAACCGGAAGCATCGATGGTACTTCTTTCTCTCACAGATACTTAATTGCCTTTACAATATATTAACTTAACTTGAATTGAACCCGAGTGGCGGAAGTTACAGCCGTAATCCCTTTACCACTAGGCCAACTCAATGTACTCTTGAGTTTTTACAACATATTAATTTATTCTTTTTTTGCATAGGACACTTGAAGTTTTGGAAGAAGAAGGGTGTTGGGATCGAGTTTGCTAAGCATTTCCGCTCCCATCTTGGTCCTATTGAAGGTCTAGCGGTTAGCGTTGATGGTTTGCTTTGCTGTACCATCTCAAACGATGATCATGCTGTTAAAATTTACGATGTTGTTAACTACGACATGATGGCTATGATCCGCTTGCCTTATATCCCCGGTGCTGTTGAGTGGGTCTACACGCATGGGGATGTCAAGGCCAAGCTTGCTGTTAGTGACCGTGACTCGTCGTTTGTGCACGTTTATGATCCCCGCTCTGGTTCCAATGAACCCATTGCTTCAAAACAGGTTTTTATTTTTAATCTTTTGTTGCTGTTTCTTGAATTCACAGAGATAAGCATTTTCTTATATGTTTGTTGCTGTTAAAATATGTTTTGCAGATACATTCGTATCCTATTAAGGTCATGAAGTACAATCCTGTGGCTGACACGGTGATATCTGGTGACACAAAAGGACTCATTGAGTACTGGAGTCCTGCCACGCTACAGTTTCCCGAGGATGAGTATGTCCATGTCTCATTTCTCATCCAAAACCATTTGATTCTTTCCATTTGGGTTTTTTTTTT
>OVBX01001137.1:0-28688 GCA_900406325.1 Erucastrum elatum | reverse complement strand
TAAATCCTATTGGTTGGTGAACTTATAGGTTCACCCTAGGGGGTGAACCCAAGAATAACTCGAATAAAAATATGAAAGTTGTGGATTTTTCATTGCTACGAAGGTTCGTGAATTAAACCACGTGCGCTTTATCCCACACTGTGAAACCTAAGCGTCAAAACAACGTCTGAGGTTTTACTGAAGCAAGAGCCGATTGGTCTTTGCTATCAACTTGTCCCTTGTTTTGTCGCTCGGTGTTGAATTTGAGTTCCGGGTTTGTTAAGCAACTTCTCCCTTGTTTAGTCTATAGGACCAAGGTCTTAGTCTGTTATTCTTTTCTTTGTTATATCATATAAATCTTCAACCAAGCAAATATTATTTATTATAGGATAAAGTACCAAAAATACAGAACTACTTGATGTTCAAATTGAAAATGTGTGCATAATTAGATGGTCGCCAATAATATATCTTCTTTTACTTGAAATCTAGCTTAGATTTTCTGTCTGCTGGTGAAACCAAATTATAACAAAGGTAGGTCATAGCTTTTTTGAATGGGACACTTTTAAAATGTCTGCACAAATCGGGATCATTTCCCCTAGACACAAAACAATATCATCTCACTTTGTGCCTTTTACCTTTCCTCTATACTCTACGAGTTTTCTTTTCACTTCGTTTTCAGTTTAGAACAGTTGAACAAACACACGCGTGCGCGCACACACACAAATTATTAGTAAATTGATGTTTATCGAAAGTATAATTTAGAAATAGCCATTTCTACTATTCTAGTCAATAAATCTGCAGTACTGAAATTTCAAGTTCCTGATAAGGTTTCATGCAAACCTTGGTTCAAACGCCATAGTTTAACTCATCTTTATGAAATTTCTTATTTTTTTTCTTTTCAAAACTTCATATAGTCTTATATTTTTTTTTGAACAACAGATAGTCTTATATAAGAACATGATTAATAGAGGATCTTAGGATGAGATTTTTAACGGAATATAAAAAATTATATCTTAACTTTTAACTAAAAAGCTAAGAAACAGGTTCTTAAATAAGAGGTGAATTCTTATATTCCGTTAAAAATCCCACCTTAAGAACACTCCATTGATCATGCGCTAACTCTTTTCCACCAGCAATTTAGAATTTTGTTGATAATTTGTTTTTTATTTTTTACTTTTTTACTTTTTTGGTCAAAAGTTGATAATTTATTTTATTTCCGATTTTTCCTTGTGTTGGTTTATTGTTCAATAACCAAATTGATGGTGGATCTGTCATGTGTTGAACTCTTTCGCAGAAGCATAGAATAGCCAGTTGAAATTTTTATTAGCCCTAGGTATTTTATCCGAACCCAAAATTTTAATATGTATGAAAAATGTAAAGCATACATTATTTTTGAAAGGGACGTGAAGTATAATACTATCTTCCGATCGATCTAATGGATCAAATTAGTCTTAGCTACCCTTTTCTCTTGGGTTATTTTGAATATACAAGAAAGTCTGTTGCATTAGTCTTTCTTATTAAACCATAATCCTACATTTGGACATGTTCTTTCTTTTGTAAGTTTTTTAACTAAATACGTAGATCTTTCTACTTTATAGTTAAACCTATTTTAAATTACTAATACTTATTTCTTTATAATACTATCAATGTTTTCTAACAATACTATAATTAATCATGTGTCCAAATAATATAAATCATTAGATCTCCTATGTTTAATAGCTTTTAAAAAAAGTGTTTCACATTATTCATATAAATCAACTAATTGGAAAAATAAAATAATTTATAAAAATAACCAAAATAGCAAATCAAATAAATTAACGGATTATTTTATTTAAATTCCTAAATAGCGATTATATCACTTATTTAAGTAACATAATAATTCAATAAAAGCCATTGCATAAATAAACATTATACATTGAAAATAACTACAACATACAAGAAATATAATAACAAACATCATTTTGAAAATGTTTATAATATATATTATCTGAAGAAAAATGCTTAACAATGATTGTAAACAACAAATTTAAAACAATTATAGTATGAACCAAATTATTAACAAGATATATAGCACAAACAATTAAAATACAGTTAACCAAGTTATTTTAAAAATATATATGACCGAGACATATTTATAATCCTTAATTATTCTATATCTATCATTTTCTATTTCAAAATTTTGTAGAAACGTCGTAGTTTCATAAAATTGCATACCAATGAAATTTAAAATTTGGATTAAAAGGTGATAAATTATGAAATTATTACAATTTAAATCAAATTGGATTACATAGGGTTCATCCATAGTTTCAGTCGGTTAGTCTTGGAGTTAATGATTTTTTACAGGTTTTAAAAATCAGTTACAAACAAAAAAAAAAAGATGACGACGAATAACTAATGTACGTAACAAACAACCTCAGCATGTTTATAATGCGGATTTTATGTGCAAGAAAATCAATTTAACTTTACTATTATGTCGTCAAAATCCAAAAATATAGCTGCACTGTCTAAAATCAAATAAAACTAACACTACGGATGTAAGTTAACACCGAATATTTTTAGAGACCACATGTTGTCATGTTTAATTTACCAAGGATTAGTTAACATTTGTGTAGGCTAAAGTTTTCTAATTAGGGGAAGGGGTTGTGGTTAAGAATTAATATTTGGATCCAATCAGATTTAGTCTCGTTTTGTTTAGAATTACTTCGATTAATTCAGTATCAAATGCATATAATAATCAATGTAGTAGTTGAACATTCGTTTTCATGTTTTCTGCTGCTCAATCCTTAAATTATCACTTGGACGTTTCACATATACCCAGTGTTTTTTTTTTATCTTATAATCATATTTTCTTATTAAATGTTTTATGATCATATTTTTATTCAAAATCTTATGATATAATCATAAGATAAGATTTTTCAAAGTTTTATTATCTTGTGATTATATGTTTATATCGGGACAATACATTTAGATAACATTCTTCAAAATTTTATTATCTTATTGTATTATATTATATTTCACACTGGTCTAATTCAGAACTCGTAAAAATTACTACTAGTTTATAGTGATTATCAAATATTAGTTAATGAATGTTTTTACAGTACGTCGTCAATACATGTGTTCAAGCTTTTTTTTTAGAAAAAAAAAAAGAAAAAAAAACAAGGAATTTCATTTGAATAACCCAACTAAAGCCACAAATACAACAGTGAATTTGAAAAAAAATTGATTCATAATGCACCGTAATTAATCAACACGCATGAAACCAAAATGATACTTATACTGAAATACCAGTTTGTTTGCAAACGAAAGTTTAGAGTTCTTTATATTTTGATAATAAGAAAACAAATGGGCCAAATGATATTATATGAGTATTGATAAAATAATCTACCATTTTCGGCAAAAGATAAGATTGGGAAACATAAAGCAAAAGGTACAGAATACAATGCGAGGAACGATCAAAGGAATATGAATGATCCGTCAGCAGTTCAAAGCTTTGAAACTGACCAAATCCAGTCTGTTTGACTATGAACGCTGACTTTTCAAACTTGTATTAGTAGCAAGCACAAATCTATACGTGCAAACAACCCCGCACGTGAGTTCCCACCGCAATGTTTGAGTTTTTTCTCCAACGGAAAAATAATTATTATTTTTATTACTCTTTGTTTTCTCAGTTCTCACGATGACAAATTCAAATATTCTCTATAATGAAAGGATGAATGATTATTCTTTATAATATCAGCTATAATGCTGAGTAGTTGTCACGTTGGTTGAATATTGATTGATGAAAACATATATCAACTGATCATTTAGAGTGTATTTCTATTTCTCAATATTATTTATTTCGACCTTTGAATTTGTTTATTTGTTCAAAAAAAAATTGGTTATATAGATTTATATGAAAATAATCAAATCATATATGTGACGCTAGACAGGTTTGTCCCATGGCGCCCGAAACGAATAAAACAGTTTGTATGTGGTGGCTTTACCGGATATAGAGCAAGTGAACAACACGCATCAACGGAAGCCACGCTGATTTAGGAAAACGACACGCAGGTCATGGTGCTTGATTGGGATGTTAACGCAGCTTTGTTACCACATAACCAATACAACCTGACGCGGTCGTCAACAAACAAAATTTCACGACCGGACGTGGTTGATTAGTCTTAATTACAAGTTTAAGCGCATGGGTTAGTAAATTTATATTCTTAATTCAAATTTCGCGAGAGAAATGTTTATGTTATCGAACTTTTAGTCATAGTATTAATTAAACCAGCAGTCCGAGATCTTGTGAAATTCGATTTATCTATTGCATGAAACTAAATTATACTGTTCCTACACACCATACGAATATAAAATTTTGCTTACGATATTTTGCATACCTGAAAGAATGTATATCCATATACTGTGCTTTTCATTATGGATTAGTCTAGTTTTTTCGTAATTCCGAGATGTTTCTAGAGCTAAAAAGAATTACAATTCTTTGCGGAATTCAACTTCTGGAAATATATGTTGTTATTTTTATCTTATACGTAAAGTGACAACTAAAACGATCAGAATTACATCTTTAAAAACTATTAAATTTGTAAAAAAGATTCTCCGTATGTTTTTATGATATAACTTCTTAGTATTTTATCATATTTGAAACTATCAAATAGTATATTTTAAGTTTTGTTCTATAAAATATTTTCAAAAAAGGTTTTGTTATAAAAATGATTCCATCTTATTATAGCGGAGTATGACTAGAATGGAAATCGAATTCCTTTACATAGTTACTTTATATTAATAATTAAGATGCTTTTAGTATTTTTATTTCGATTTTCCTGTAAAACTATGGATTGCAAAGACATGGCTTGTAGCTAGACACTCGTTGATTCGTTCTTTAAAAATTCAAAGCAATCAGTTAATGCACATGTACATGTATCTTTTTTTGTGTTATACTTTTCTACTACAAATATACTCCCTCTGTTTCACACAATGTAAGTAGTTTAGACTAAAAACACTAATATTAAGAAAGTTGTTAAATTTTTAAAAATAATATTTAATGAATTAGCTCAACCAATTATAAAAGACTATATATTATTTGATTGGTTACACTATATTCAATAAATGCAAAAGTTATCTAGATATGTGGAAACTACTTATATTTTGAAACAACAAAATTTTCCTTAAACTACTTACAATTAAAAACAGAGGGAGTATAAATTAGTATAAAATTCGATCGCAGTAGTTAGTGCAGCGCATGCAGATCCTGTAAATACGAAATCAAAGATAATTTAATGTTATCTATTAAAGTTTGTGAAAAAAAGGCCGCATGCATTGACTTGACTCTTTCAGTCTTGTCTTGTTTACTAAACCCTCAATAATGCATCAAACCAACCATAACTGCTACCTTTATGAGTTTGATTTGGTTAGAGTCTCAGACGTTGATGATTTACCATCATTTGAGTTTGCGTTTGTTACCACGTAAAACTTTTTTCTAGAAGGTTTATACAATGTCGGCAATATACGTATCCGCGCGTACGTAAAAACTTTTCGACGCGAAATTAGCCATTTGATTATGTTCTTAATTAGTTATTTCCGTTTTATTATTGTATGAAAACTGTGTGCATGGGTGTATGTCTGTCAACTAAAATTGTTTATATTGTTGGATTTTTTTCGCAAAAACTATAAAGATTAACCAAAACTAACATATATAAGAATCCATCCACCATCAGTTAGCTTTAAAGTTGACAATCCGGTGTTCAAAAAAAAAGAGTTGACAATCCAAAATATTTTACGGTTACAATATGTGTGTTTGCGTTGTAAGTTTTCTTATAATATTTATTTTGATTGACAGTAAACTTTTTTTAACAAAACTTTTTATTTTGTTTTGGCACTGGATTGGATTTGTTATTATACATGCATAAATATGAAAAATAACCCGTTAATTTGAATAGAGCGTGAATAACCAACTTTAAATACAACGTGATTACAAATGAGTAGGACTTGGGTTCACCCCTGTGGTGAATTCTCTAATTCACCTCAACCCTCTACACCAATTAAAGTGATATGTAGGATTAGTGAAAAATGAAATATTTTTTAAGAAAAAAAAGTAAAATATGTGAAGAAAAAAAACGCGTCTTCTTCTTCTTTATCACTCACATCAAAAAACTGAAGTTTTGGTTATCAACCTTTTTGAATCTCTAATTTTGTGTTTTCAAATACAATTTTATACCCTAAATCCAAATCCTATACCCAAAACCCAAACTGTAAATCTAAACTCAAACCTAAATTATAAACCCTAAACCCAAACTGTAAACTCTAAACCCAAACTGTAAACCTTAAACCCAAACCTAATACATCTAAATAGGATTTGTGTTTAGAGTTTATGATTTGAATTTATGATCTACTATTTGAGTTTATGATTTAGGGTTTAAAAATTGATGCAAATAATTGTTTATCTATCTCATAAGAGAACATGATTTGATTTGATTCTGAGAAGATAAAGTCAAAATTGGATTTGAAATTATAGAATTGAAGATTTAAATTTGACAAACAAAACTCCATATTTTCTCTGTGGAGATGAAGAAGAAAGAGATCACATTCTTTTAGTTTTCATGTTTTCCTTATTTTTTTATTTTTTTAACTAATCCTACATGACAATTTAATTGGTGTATAGAATTGAGGTGAATTTAAGAATTTACCACAGGAGATGAACCTAAGTTTTATTCATTACAAACAATATCTTTGAAAGACGGACAATGAAGATATTTGTGTAATATTTTGCTGTTTTGCTGCACTAAAGAAGAAAGATTATAGCTAACAATATAAGATCACGGATGCGAGATGAAGATATAGGAGGTTATATACATGATTACATGAACCCACGGAGAATGAAGTTGATGCTATAATTGTTTCAACAAAATGTTAATGGTACATGGATCGGATGGTGGAGATAATCATATTTGCAACTTGCAAGGAACCATTTGCAAGTTTGCAACTCCCTTTTATTGTTAATTGTGTGTGAATGTATTTTTTCTAAAACCAGTTCCGCTTTGGTTATAGGTAGAACCGTAGAAGACACGATTTTTTCTTGTTTATTTATTTTTATGAAATGTCGTCGTTTGTGATCAGTCTGAAAGGAATTGTAGGTAACTTTTGGAAGAAGTAAACCAAATCGGGATTGTAAAACTACATTCACACTTAATATAATTTTTCTTAGTCGTTAATTTCATATAGTGGGTTTTTACCTATTTACATATTGACTTTGGTTCAGCCGATCAAGATGAATATGAATGAAGTTATTCGTAATGTTTTTCTCGGGAGTAAATCAGTAAAACTTAAAATATATCACTGTATTAGTCCCCAAAACTTCCAAAATATTCGAGATAACATTCGTAAATTACAGAGACGGAGCGTTGTAGTCAGTGCAAAACAGAACGATCACGATCTCGACAAGCTGAATCCATCCAACGGCTCAAATCCACGAAACACGCGACCTAGTTGTACTCCCTTTTACACCTGATTTGCATTAGTATAAAACAAGATTGACAACAAGAGGATGGTTCGTTGGCCCTTCATGTTTTTTAATTAAATTCAAATTTATTCACAACCACCATTGAAAAAGTCTACTGCAAGGATGGTTCTTGTGTATAGTATATATATATACATGTTTCCACTCTCTTCTCTACTCAACCCATCTCGTCATCGACCAAATCATCTTTTCTTCCTTCTCTATATTTTCTTTGGTCTCGCGAATTTAAACCTCACAAGAAGTTCAAAATACTATTTAAAATTATACATAAAATGGCCAATCCTTGCGAAGTCTCTGATGCACTTTGGTTCATCGAGAAGCATCTCCTTGACATGGTTTCTCCCGTGGCTGCTAAAGATCGTTGGATGATACACGAATCAGCAGCAAATGAATCTAGCTCTGATTCTTCTCCTATGATCTTCGGATCATCATCATCAGCTCCAATTGATTTCTCTGAAATAGAGATCAAACCTGAAATCATCGATCTCTCCACGCCGAGATTCATGGATTCGACGTCGACTCCATTTGAATTCGACACAGACGTTTCTGTTTCTGATTTCGATTTTAAACAAACCGGAAATCAATTTGAACCGGAATTTAAAACTCATTTCCCGTGTGCCTCGGAAGATTCACATTCCAACCGTAAACCGCCACTGAAGATCTCCGTACCGACCAAAACCGAATGGATTCAATTTAATCCTCAACCGGAAGTTACTAAACCGGTACAACCGGACGCGGGAGAGCAAAGGCATTACAGAGGAGTGAGACAAAGGCCTTGGGGGAAGTTCGCGTCCGAGATTCGAGACCCGAACAAACGCGGATCTCGCATTTGGCTCGGGACGTTCGATACCGCGATTGAAGCGGCTAGAGCTTACGACGAAGCGGCGTTTAGACTTCGAGGATCGAAAGCCATTTTGAATTTCCCGCTCGAGGTCGGGAAGTGGAAGTCACGCTCCGACGCCGCCGCCGAAGGTGGGAAGAAACGGAAGAGAGACGAAACTGACGATGAGGATGTGGCGGTGGTAGAGAAAGTGTTGAAGACGGAACAGAGCGTTAACGGCAACGAGGCTTGTAAGTTGACGGAGTTATGCGATTGGGACTTGACGGGGTTTCTTAACTTTCCGCTTTTGTCGCCGTTATCTCCTCATCCATCGTTTGGGTATTCGCAGTTGACCGTTGTTTGAGTTTTGTTTTTTTCGGGAAAAAAAAAGTGTTGGCGGTGGTGTGCAGGGCGTGCTAACCACATGACGTCAATACATGTGTTCATATTTGTTCATTCTTTTTTTCATACTGCAATAATACTAATTATATTTCATTCAACGAAGACCAAGGGATCGAGTTTTGCGTTATTTCATAAGGATTTTCTTCTTCTTTTTTAACCACAAAGGACTATCCGATCATTTAATGCCTTTTCACGTTGAAGAACTTAGTTAGAAGGACGTACTAAAATAATTACAATTCCAACTTGTAATTTTGACCGGGGTGTGTAGATTTTGTTAACACAATAAATGCATGACCTTGATGCTTGATTCTGTCGGAACAATACATAGATAATTAATTTGTTGAGTCGATTAAGTTTCTCTTGGGATAAAAATAATGGATAAACTGGTCAAAACGACCGTGGCGATCGTCGTACGTGCGTAATTCGTAAATTACATGGCGAATGTGAAAGCCATTTATCCTGAAGAGTGAAGAATACTTCGTCCATGGCCATATATCTATGTACAGTTTAGTACTATTTTAGATTTGAATCTTTTTTTTTGTTGTGCAACTGATTAAATTATGAAAAGCCGATGGTCCTATCCTTGCAAAAGAAGCTCATGCCCAAAGGAAAGAGCAAATTTGGTAAGCCTGTCGGCAGGCCCATTATTTACTCGCCGAATGAAAGTATAGCAACATAAGGAAAAAGATAGACACAAGGAAAGTGATATCCGACAAAACCCCGAAGGCAAGATAGAGATTTGAATCTATTTATCGATGAACTTCTTCTTCTTCCATTTTCCTTGTTTTGTTCCTATTACCAACACAAGAATGTTTGTGGGCCTACTGAAGGCATAAGTGCATTATCTTTAATGGACCTTGGGTTATTCATACACGAATGACATATTATTATTATTATTCTTTTATGTTTTTTGGGAAAATCTCACACACAGAAACTCCTGAAGATGGAGTCGAATTCCGGTGCTTTGAATGCCATTTAACCACTAGATTAAGACTGACCCGGCATGAATAACGTATTATTTCCCTTACATATTTTTAGAAGTTCCGGATAGATTCCAGACCAACCTATCTAACAGAGTAACAATAGTATATCGCATTAGGTAGCTAGTTGATTATTTGAAAACCAGTTCTTTTTTGTTCAAATTCACTAAGTAGCAAAAATAATATTTACATGAGGTGATCAAATAATAGATGTTTCTATAGTTGTTTTGCTGGATAACACGGGAGGTTAAATTGGTAAATATATAGAGCATGGAATCAGTATAAACATTTTAAACTGTAAAAAAATATATTTTTTTGCTCGAATTATTGACAAACGACAAATAAGACTTACTCAAATTCTAGTGACTTGTTAGTTTGATTTGTACTTGCTACTCTTGAGTGAAGTCGTGTCTTTTATATAACAACAATATGTTGCAATAAAATAACATTAGGTGGTCTAGTACCATGGAAGCTTTTGCCAAGTAACCTAGGTTTGAAAGCACTAACACTACATTCAATGGCGGATCCACTAAGGGCAATGAGATATCATGTGACACCCATTAAATCTCTATGAAATTCTCGTATTTGTGGTAAAATCAACATCTTGACCTCCCATAAACCCAAGTTTGAGCTCACCCTAATACCTACTTTTTTGTAATAAATATTTTGACACCCCGTTAGATAATTTTTGGGTCCGCCATGACTACATTTATCATGTAGCCACGTAAATGTTACGTATAATTCAATTGAATATTCGAAAATAATATCTACTAGACCTTGACGGGCGGGTATTTATTTTATGTTTTTAATTTTTTGATTATATTAAATAATGTATTTGTAATATGAAAATTTATAAATGGTCCATAAGCTCAAAACTCATTTATAAATGATTTTTGTCGATTTCAAAAGAATATCACGTGAATTATATTGTAATATATATTCGGTATACACAATATTATGGTAAGCGCAACTTTGACAAATAATGTGGATTTTAATGATTCACATCATTTAATATTAGATAGTTGGTCAAATAATTATTCGACGTAAGTGGTCAAATTTTTTTAGATTAAATTTTTACATTAAATTTTCATAATTATTAAAGATTGATAAAAAAAATCAAGAGAAAAGAAAGATTTTGAAAACAAATTAGATGATTTTAATTTATTATTTTCTTTCTTTAAAAAAGTGAGGAAATTCGAATTGGAGTAAATAATAACTCAACAAATAAATATGTTTGAATTATTTATGGAAGGTTTTTATAGCAAAACAATTTAGACCTAGTTTCCAAAAAAAATAAAAAATTTGACTTCTTTATATCATTGTTTCCGGTTTTTTTTTTGTAACATTTAGAATAAGGAAAATTCATTAATAAACTGGAAAAACAACATTAACTAAAGATAGTTAAATTTATTACTTCAATGACATTCTAATGTAAATAAATTGGAAAATTAAAGGGTAATTTATTTTTATACATCTATTTTAATAATAGAGATCTGTGGACTGAATCTACTTTTAAAGACTATTCTAGGTTTTTTCTATATATCTCGAATACCTAACATTAGTTTCTTAAGAAACTTTGTCACGAAATAAATGAATTTGTGGGTTTGTTTCGGCCACTAATTTACATATTAAATCGAGTAATGTTATATAGGCAGTGTATTAATAATAACAATCAGGCAAGGAGGGTACGTCATCCTACTAATATCCATGTAGATTTCACCTTTTATAAAACCCGACCGCGAATCATGTGTTTTTGCATCATCATCCAAACATACTAAAATTGTAAAGGAAGGAGACAAAATGTTATCATGAACGTGAATCATCAAGCATATCAGGTTACCTAATTATCCTACGTGGACATTACCTAATCTTCATGGTTTTTCAATTATTGCATTTCGTTTTTTCAAACGTCATCATTTTCCATAATCAATATTCTTTTTTTTTTTTTGAGAAAACCATAATCAGAATCGTAGTAAACGCAAACCTAAAAAAAGGCCTAATCATCAATTCGCCATTGTTTTGTTTCCACCACTATATCACTATTGTTTACATGAATTTATGATAAAAAACTAACTAGTAAAGTCTTAATATACCTAGTAAATTTTGTAAATTCTCTGTATACATCAAATTAATCGAGGAAAGTGTTATCCGATGTAAAAGGCAGGGGCGAAGCCAGGTTATCCACTATGGGGGCATGTGCACCCGTGATATTTAGTTATCATGCTGTTTTTGGGTAAATAATTATATAAAAATCAGTTAGAGCAAGTGGAGAAGTTGCGCTGTGCACCCACACCAGGCCCAGGTTCGAGTTCACTTTGTTACATTTTCCATTTTGTTATCAATAGTGCACCCATGAATTTAAAATCCTGGATTCGCCCCTGGTAAAAGGTACACACTGGATAACGATTTTCAAATCCTATTCGAGGCACAAAACTACGAATTCGAAATCCGAATGAAATAAAACACATTTCACTAATATTTTTTTAAACAATTATTACAGAAAGGCCAAAGGAGCTAACACATGGCCACGTAGCTTTCGCAACAACCAGATGCTTTATTATCCCACTCTACGCGATTATTGCATGAGATACACGCTCTGGTTAATCAACGGACGAGATTGCAAGAAGCCTGACGGGACTAGATAGATGGATCACCAATATATATCCGATTATATCCATAACCTTGGAACTCCTGAAGATTCCTTCGTACAGACAACTCTCTTGAAATTGTTAAAGATTCTCTGATACCAAACCTTTGATTCCTTTTTCCCGCAAAGATTTTTTTTTTCTTTTGGTACTATAACTTCATTAACAAAAAACCATGGCACACTAGTGCGTCGGTTTACAATAGTTCTTTTTCATCCAAAAGCCTTGGAATGTTTATGGATTTCATATCATAGGTCATGAACCTTTTTTTCCTTCCAAGTTCAAACCATGTGGTTACATTAGTGTAAGCAGTTTCCAAAAAAAAAAACAGTGTACGGGCAAATTTGGTAAGGACTAATATATTTTAAGACGAGTATTTAAAGAAGACATGTTAATTAGATATCAAAGCAAATTATTATTCCCGTTACACCAAATTATAAGAATCTAAATAACATAAACTAAATGTTGATTTTAGATATTTAAATCGAATTTTAACCATAAACGCTCCAAATATCATTTTGGGTGATTGTGAAAGAAAATATACATATACATCTATGTAACTTACCCTAACCCTTATTAAAAAATATCTCACGCTGGTTTTCTCTGGTCGGTTGAAATCGTAGCTCGAAGAAACCACGTGTATTTTGTCTTTGATGTAAGATATTTGAACTGTTCTTCTCTTTCCTTTTCTCATTTCTCACTTAACCACCACTTGGCTTCACACCACACATTATAAGCGTGTCAAAAAATCTCTCATTACTCTCATAACACATTCCTCTTTCTTCTTCATTTCCTCCCTCGGCTCCTTTTCATTCTTATTCAAGATAGGAAACAAATATCTGAGTTCTCTAATCAATCTGGTTTCTTGGAAACTGTTTTCTTGTTTTCACAGAGAGGAACTCAAGATTTTATTGACCTCCAATGGATTCTGTTTCCCTCTCTGAGGCTACTGTCATCAGAAGAACACATTTGGGGTTTATGCACAGTTTCAGACAACCATTTTCTGGTGTTACAATATCTCCCAAGTTCTGCCACTCAAAAGGTAAATTGATACCTTCATACTACTTCCTCTTCACAACAATCTACACTCAGTAACTTCTTGAAGTTGAATTAGTTTTTTTTTTTTTAATTTGTATTTGGATGAGAAGTTGTAGGATCAAGGGCAATATCTTCAAGTGCTTCCAGTACAAAGAGCCAATCTGTTTATGGAGAAAGCTTAGCTGCAACTGCAGATTCAGATTATAAGATGAATGGATTAACCCTGAAAAACAGAATCAGTTCTGTTAAAGAAAGATTATTACTTGATGCTTTTGATGATGAGTATGGTGGAGTAGTAGTTGATCATGGCAAATTACCATCAAACCCTAACGCTTTCACAGCAATGCTTAGAAACTCTCTCTCGGATTGGAGAAGAAAGGTAAAGCTAATTAAAAAACCTGAAAATCTAAAACCATTTTCCTTATAAGTCATTATCTATTAATCAATTTTTCAAATAATATTGTAGGGAAAGAAGGGAGTTTGGTTGAAGTTACCTGTGGAACAGTCTGAGTTAGTCCCAGTTGCTGTAAAGGTAAGCAATAAGAATCTTGATTTGTCTTGTATGTGTTTAAGCAGAATTTTTTTAATAGGGAAGTTAATGATTATAAACTGAGATTTTGCAGGAAGGATTTGAATATCATCATGCAGAAAAAGGATATGTGATGTTAACTTACTGGATACCAGAGGAGGAGCCTTGTATGCTTCCTGGAAATGCTTCACATCAAGTTGGTGTTGGAGGCTTTGTCTTGAACCAATATAAAGAGGTATGAAATATGAAAATCGGTATTATTATTTAAAAATCTGAAAATCTGAAATCAAATCAAAACATTTTATCTTTAAGAGTTATATGATAAAAAGTTTGATCTTATTAGGTGCTTGTGGTGCAAGAAAAGTATTGTACTTCATCGAATACAGGTCTATGGAAATTGCCAACTGGATTTATTAATGAATCAGAAGAGATCTTCTCTGGAGCTGTAAGAGAAGTCAAGGAAGAAACTGGGGTAACTAAATTTAAAAAAAAAAAACATCAGGATGATTTTAATTTAAATTTTGCATGATCATAATCATATATTGGTTTTTGTGTTGTGTTCTTCAGGTAGATACAGATTTCTTAGAGGTTATAGCTTTCAGACATGCACACAACGTCGCGTTTGAGAAGTCTGATCTGTTCTTCATTTGTATGTTGAAGCCACTCTCTGATAAGATTATCATCGACAATCTTGAGATCAAAGCCGCTAAGGTAATCATCATAATAAAAATCTTGCAGTCAGATCACACGTATTACATAAAAACAGGATAATTCGTTATTCTTCCCAAATCTGATATGTTCTTATTCATGTGTTATGATTTGTTGTTGTTTCAGTGGATGCCATTGGCCGAGTTTGTGGAGCAACCAATGATAAAAGGAGACAAAATGTTTAAGAGAGTGATTGAAATATGTGAAGCGAGATTAAGACATCGTTACTGTGGTCTTTCTCCTCATCGACTTGTCTCTGCTTTTGATGGCAGACCTTCTTCTCTCTACTACAACGTTGTTGATGATGATGATCCTTCCCACTCCACCTGTACAGCTGAATTTTATTAATAACCGGATCAAACCGTACCGGAACAAAAGTCAACTGATAAGATTCTGTGTATATATAATCTGTTCCATGCAATGTATGTTGTTATTTGAACACTCTTCAGTAAGGTAAATACTAGCAATAGCTCCTCTGCCAATTCCATCTCCCACTCCAATTGTATTTGCAGTCTTCAGAATTAACCGATCAAAACCGAGCTGGCGTAAGAAAAACTGTAACAAATAACCGAATAAAAATAAAACAATTCTCTTTTTGTTTTTAAGTTTTCATGCAAACACAAACTTACATGATTTGGAAGCATGGCCAAATCCTCTAACCATAGGAATTTCAAGGCAAGGGCAGCCAGATAAAAGGTTAAGAAAAACCCATGCGTCTCTCTCTGTAGTTCATATAATCAAGACGCAGAGTAGTAAGAGACTTGAGACAGCTCTTGAGAGCAGTGGGTTTCTAATTTTTAGTGTCTAGAGATACTGAACCGGGAAGATTCAAGAAAAAATCGGGAAGCATCTATGACGAAAAGTGGTGCAGGAAGGGAGAAAGCTGCTGAAATATGCACCGTCCTAAGCATATGAAGTCGTTTCTACTACTCGTTTTATGAGTGTATTTATGTGGGAACTATGTGTGACAAATATTGACATAGAAGCTTCCAAAAAAATCCTTTTTCTTAAACAAGGTTACTCCTCAGAGTTCGACCAAAGCAGTTAAACGCTTGTGTATCGAGATCCCACAGGATAGTCATGCCATTTTCTCCACTGAAAAATATTTTCTAGTTGATTAAGAAGAACTGGTTTGGAATGTAATTGGCCGGAGAAGAATGAGCATTTGTGAGTATAATTTTTAGAAGCCTAACCCAGATAAAAATCTAATCTAATGTAAGATAAATATTCGATTTTATATGGAGAATTACCACCACATTTTACAAGTCCATTTGCTGAATAAAATGTTGAAGCTATTTTTGGTTGATGAAAAGTTTTAAAAGGCTTAAACTAAACTGATAACTTAACTAAATTTATTTATTGACATATTAATTAATCCAAATAAATTTAGAGATTAGGCTAACTTAATGACAGTTAAATCAACTTAGTGATAAATAAATAAGAGAAATACATTTGGTGAATAACTAAGATGACTTGGTGACAAATGGCAACTTAGTGACAAATATTTAATTTTTTTTTGACTAACTTTCGTAATTTTTTTTTATATATAAACATTTTACATCTCTATTGTTACACTCTCATACACAATCATAAGTATCATTGTTTTGGTACGTTTCCACATACTGAAGTTCTAACAAAATCTGTAGTCTTTTAAAATAAATGTGGAGAGCATAGTGTAGATGTTAAGTTCATACTCGATTTTGAGTGATGTAAAATAGTTTCAACAGGTTATATCATAAGCTCAAAAAGAGTATTTAAACCGTCTCATTTACAGAAAATTTATTGAGTTAAAGAAATATATTAAATATCGATTCACATTTTCTTATATTTCCTTAACGTTTTTTATTTTTTATTTTGTTTTATATTATAGTTTCAGCTCGTTTGTAACTTTCAATCTAAACTTTTAATTCTCTGCATCCTAACTGAACTGGGACTTTTTCTTTCATCATTTTGATTCTAAGAAAACAGAACATATGTAGATCTTTGTAAAACTTAGAAGAGAATTTAAAAATATTTTTTTTTGTTTGTTCCTTATTCAGATTTAGGGCATTTTCATCCTCGTTCTATATTTTATTTTGTTTTCACTTCATTTTAAAATAAATGGAGATGATCTTAGGCTAATTTTATTTTTGTTGCGATCTTATAGGGCTAAACACTTGAGAAGCCTTCCTTATTAGTGAGTCAACTCAAATAAATAATAAAATCAATTTTCTAAAACCGAAATAAATTTAATTTAACATTTCGGTTCAAAATGAAAACCTTATCATTTCATTACATTAACCCATCTCTCTCTCTCTCTCTCCCTTCCGACAGATCAATCAACCTGTAAGAACCAAAAACAAAAAAAGGAACGTCCTTTTCCCCTAATCTCCGATCCCCAGATTCTTATGTAAGCTCTCTCATCTTCTCTCAACGGATTAGATCTCCCTCTCCCTCTCTTTTTTTATTTTGTTCTTCGGGATCTATCCTATGCGTTAGGGTTCCTCGTATGATTGATTAGGCTTTCCCATTTTCTCGAAATTCAGGTTTTTGATTATTGGGTTTCTTTGATCTGTTCTCATTAGCCATAAAAAGAGTTCCTTTTCAGAGATCCCATCGTCACAATTCAGATTTCTCGATCTTGCGGAAGAATAGGTTGTTTACTGTACTTGTGTTTTTCTTTTTTGCAGAGATTTTAGGAGGAAGGGCATTATTGTTTGATTTTGGATTTGGTATTGGGAGAAAGAGAGACAGTGGTTGTGGGTGAAATCTGTGTAAAATGCGGGTGCTTGGATTGAGCTCAAGCTTATGCTCTACTGAGGAGAAGGAGGTTGAAGAGATGGTTGTAGACTCTAGTCTCACACCTGTCTATCTCAACGTCTATGATCTAACACCTGTCAACAATTATCTCTATTGGTTTGGTCTTGGCATCTTTCACTCTGGTATTGAAGGTAATTTTTTCTTTTGCCTTCTTCTGTAATCAAATATTTCTCCACAATGTTGTTTGTTAGTCTTATGTGTCTCTGCTTTAATACATCACATTTATCATGATACCAAGATACTTCTCAATTGTTCTCGACCTGTGAGTGTGATATATTGATTAGGCAACAATGTTTTGGTTCTTCAGACCAATATTTTTTTCATTATTAGGATGTGGTTTTGTAATGAATACTTAAGGAATGTGAAACATGTAGTACCTACCTAATGAGTTATATTTATACTTTCTCTGGATTTTAGGGCTTTTATCGTTGGTAAATGCTTATCTAACATGAGTTCTTTAAACGTGTCTAGCTCATGGGTTCGAGTATGGATATGGTGCTCACGAGTATTCGAGCAGTGGTGTGTTTGAGGTTGAACCTAGGAACTGTCCAGGTTTCATCTTTAGGCGGTCTGTTTTGCTGGGAACCACAAGCATGTCTCCCTCAGATTTCCGCTCGTTCATGGAGAAGCTTTCGAGGAAGTATCATGGGGACACATACCATTTGATTGCCAAGAACTGTAACCATTTCACTGAAGAAGTCTGCCTGCAGGTAACAGGAAAGCCTATTCCCGGATGGATTAACCGGATGGCTCGTGTAGGTAAGATTATCAAACTATCTTGTCTATCTTCCATCTTGTTTTCTTTTATTGGTTCTTTTTTGTTAACATGTCTGCTTGTTCTTGAAATTCATCCAGGTTCGTTTTGTAACTGCATCCTTCCAGAAAGCATACAGCTCTCAACTGTTGGACAGCCAGAAGCCCTTGAGTTCTCTGGTAAGTTAGGTTCCAAAGAATCTCGCCTTTTCCTCTTCTTGTCTAGTTTCTGATGAAGCTATATCCATTGTAGATGATAATGATGGATCAGAAGAATCAGCTGGATCTTCTCTCTCAGACGAGACAGATGGAGAAGGACAAGATCATCATCTCATAACAGCACCAAACAGCGACATTGCGTATCTTCAAGACAGACCAGTGCGACTTGCCCGTGAGCTCCTCCAAGAACCAAGCGATGGGTCTCCTATGTTGAGGCGGTCTTGAGCTCTCTAAAGCATCCATCCCCCATGAAAAATTGAAGCAGAAGCGAGTATTTGTCTGAAAATTTCCATCTTTTGAGTATATTCTTTGGGCCTTCTTTGGATCTAGAAATGTATAAAAGATTTGAATTTAAAGTGAGAATCCATGGTAGTGAGTTTAGATATTATGATGTGAACTTGTTGACAATATTGTGTTCTCTTTTTCTCTTGAAGGCAACTCTTTATCTTCCATGGGTTCACACACCCACTGCTGCTTTGTGTGTCATACTACTTTATGATATCTGCGATGCTATTAATTAGTATTAAAATCTTGTGATCAGTTTCAGACAGTTGTTTGGTTATGGATTTGATATGGACAGAGATGTTGTCTTCTAGCCTAAGGTCTTAAACTCTGGTTCACATTATGTAGCCAAATTAGTCTACGGCTGGCCTTGAAAAAAGAGTAGTTTAACTTAAGCCACGAGGTTTATTTGTAGATTTCCACATTATAAAATTTAGGTTAATAGTCTTTTTAACATGCATATAATGTTATGAAATCTATTTGTAGATTTAGGAGCTAAAAGAAAACAAAGTTTTGTTGGATCTTATGTGTATCTATATTAATCTATAAATCAGTTCATGTTGGATATGTTAACATTTTATTGTAATAATTATTAAATTAATTTAAAAGATTCAACAAAGATGGAAGGATTTTTCTGCATTTCAGTGTAATATAGATTTGTGTAGCTTTTTATGAAAACAATTATAAAAATAATCTACAATAACTCTCTGTACATGGCCAGTGGGGACCAGATGTGGCCATGGATGCCTGGTTTTACTATTTGTTTCTTAAATGAGTTTACATTTCAATGATAGAAGATATTAATACTTATATATTACTCTTTCCATCCCATTTTAAGTGGAGTTTAAAGAATTTTTTTTTATTTTAAAATAATTGATTTTCTCACTAATCTAGGTAAAATTTAATATCATTTGATTTTTGTGACCAATTATAAATTATGGTATATTTTTTTATTGGTTAAACTAATTTCATTTAATGAAATTTTTATGTTACCAATATAAATTACATAAAAATATGTGTTTTCTTAATTTATGTGCAAAAACCTAAAACTCCACTTATATTAGGATATAGGGAGTATCAGGTTTCCAACGTAAAAAATATATGCTCCCAAAGTTTTGAAGATAAGCGACAGAAGACCTATAAATGTGATTGGCTAATGAAGTTAGCATAATAAGTAACAACCAACAAACTGGCCGTGACATTTATCCCTCTCATGTCTCAACACGCATTCACATTTCTCACTACACTTATGTGGAGTTCCATTTTCAATTATTTCTATTATTACAGTTGATTAATTTTTAATATAGCAAGGATCCTCTAAAAATGTAGTATGTTATAGTTTGAAATTTGTTTAAATGATAGTTTATGTGCAATATATTTATCAATAAACGGAAAATCACAAACCTTTAAATATATAGATAAATCGTAGACATTATTCTATGTAACATATATAACGGTGAGTGGAGTTAATATGAATATAACACATGGAACTATTACAATTTTCAGTATTTTTCACATTTAAAACTAAATTTATGTAAAACTAAATTTTATTTAAAATTTAAAATTAAGAAAAAAAAAGTATATTTGGGCTTATAGTAGTAAACAATTAATATGAAATCCAAAAAAAATATGAATCCTTGCATATTTATCAGTTATCACATATAGACAGTTTAGTACACACAAAATATACACGCATATTAAAAGAGGCAGCGAGCAGATATAGCATAGGATTAGGAGAAACAAGAAGACAGTTAATGCGATCGAAGGAAGATATAAGCCAACCATCACCGTCCATTTCATACTATACATCTACGGACCAATCACCACCGTCCATTTTTCATACACTTTGCTTAGCCGCAACTCCCAACCACATCACGCTCTTTCTATTCCCTACATATATTCCCATCTCAAAACTTCCTGGAGACAACAAAACATAAACACAAACGCCAATCGTAACTCTCGCGTTTACTATGGAGAAGAAGCGTTTTGGACTAGCGGTAGCGTTTGTATTCTTAGCATTGGCTCAAGTCTCTGTATCGGTTCCGTTTATAGTGCTTCATGGAATTGCAGCTGCATGTTCTGAGGGCAAAGAAGCTAACTTCACACAGATTCTCTCTAACTTCTCTGGCTCTCCTGGTTTTTGCCTGTAAATATCCACACAACGCCCTCTTATCTATTTTTATCATATGATTATGAAATTTGGGTTGATCTGACTCTGGTTGTTGTGGAATTTGAATCCAGAGAAGTTGGAAATGGAGAACTTGACTCATGGTTCATGCCACTTGCGAAACAAGCGGAAATAGCGTGTGAGAAAGTGAAGCAAATGAAAGAGTTGCGTCAAGGATACAACATTGTTGGAAGATCTCAGGTTCTTGAAACTCCAAGAATATAAGTTTTTGTTACAAAAAAATTGTTTAAAAAAAAATGTTAAGCCAGTAAAGTCTTATAACGTTGTAGCTTGTATGATAAGAATACATATGTATATTATCAGATTCACTGTTTTGATGTCACGGATGATTGATTATTAATGATGATGTGTGATGGAACAGGGGAATCTAGTGGCTAGAGGCTTGATTGAGTTCTGCGATGGTGGACCTCCGGTTCACAACTATGTATCTTTAGCAGGTCCCCATGCTGGAATCTCCTCTGTTCCTATGTGTGGTGTAAGTTTTTCTTTTTTAACTGCAATTATTTTCAAATTACTTGATTTCATTTAATCACGGACAGTGTTTCTATGTTGTTAACTTTGTTTGTTTTTTCTGGGGGTGGTGAAGTCTGGATTATGGTGTGAAATAGCAGATGAGCTGATCAAGTCAGATATTTATAGCGACTTCATTCAAGTAAATATATATAATCCTATATCTATATATCTATCTATCTACATATATCAGGGTTAGTTTTAATTAATCACTTCTTTTATGACTTTGCAGGATCATCTTGCTCCTAGTGGTTATCTCAAAATCCCTACGGTATGTTTCACTCAAACTAGTTTAGAAGATTAAGAACATTTTTATAAGGTTTTATATTTTTGGTTTTCTCAGGATATGAAAAAGTACCTAGAAAGTTCCAAGTATCTACCTAAGCTTAACAATGAGATACCAGGCCAAAGAAACTCCACTTACAAAGAACGTTTCGCCAGCTTACACAACTTGGTTCTTATCATGGTTCGATCTCCTCAAAATACCATTTTTCTAATTTTACAAATCCACTGAATCATCTCTATCAGATCATGTTGTTTTGTTTTTACAGTTTGAAGACGATAAGGTCATTGTTCCAAAAGATTCATCTTGGTTCGGGTTTTACCCGGATGGTGATTTCGGACCTCTTCTCACCGTTCGAGAGACAAAACTCTTTAAAGAGGACTGGATCGGTCTGAAACCATTGGTTGATACTGGGAAAGTGAAGTTTGTGAGTGTAGATGGTGCACACCTAAGAATGTCGAATGCTGATATCGTCAAATACGTTGTGCCGTATCTCCAAAACCAACCTTCTTCCGAGCAAAAAAGATTCAACCGCAAAACCAAGGAGCCTTTGCGCCCTTGAAAGAGCACATATCTCATTAGTCATATGCTTATTTATGTAGTGATGATTGTGTAGAACAATAATCCTTATTCATATAGATATAATATACATACCTATCTAATATAATCGAATTAAATCGTTGAGAAACGACGTTACCTTCAAAGCTTCAACGATTTCTATACCTGATAGAATGGATTATTATTTTAACCATATAAAATCCAAAAGGCAAATGTGAGAGTTGAATTCTGATTATGGTTAGTCATTAAGTAAAATTCTTGTTGCTTACAGTAGATTATTTTTGTAATTATTTGATAGCCCAATAGGGGAAAATGGGACGAGTTTCAAAATACCCCAAATAACAGTTACGGAGATTCAGATAACTACTTACTTCGCGCTCTCCTTCTCTCTCTCGTTTACAGTAAACTCCTCTCTTATTTTTCTGTCTCTCTCTCCAAAGAACGCAGATAGAGGTTTCTTGATCTGTGAAAGTTTCCCAAAATGCCAAATCTTCCTGGCGGTTGTACGACCGCAGATCAATTCTCCAAATACGTAAGTTTTTTGATCCATATCCAAATCATGGATCCTTTTACGACTAACTGATTAACATTCAATCTCTTTTTTTTTCTTTGATCTGTAATTTCAGGTTTATGCAAGAGTCAGGCAATGCATCGGGAGGTACATGAGCAAGGAAGCAACTGTGAGATATCTACGAGATCGATATCTAATCGCACCCGGATGCACAGAGTTAGGTAAAGACTCCTCTACGCTGAATATCATTTTAATAGATGGATCTGTGGCAAAAGAAAACCTTCAGTGAAGTTCTAATTTCTTGATTCTGTAGCTTGGTGTAATACTGAAAGATTGTATCCAGTCTTCTTCAGAACGTACTTTGAGAACGGTGCACCAAGTACGTAAACAGAAACCCTAAACTACGTTTTTTTTTGCTTGGGGCTCAAGTTTCATGCTTTTGATTGAAGGAAATAATGTTTTTTTTTGCTTGCGACTGGTGAAAGATGCAACAGCTCTTGCTAAAATGGCGAAGCGAACCGCTCTTAATCAGATCAAAGAAGAAACTGGATCTTGTAAGACCCCAAGCGAGTGTGAGTGAATTCATATATGAGAATAAAACAGAGTTCTGAATTTTTTGTTTTGTGTTTTTGATTCTTTATGTGGTTGTTGTGTAGACTCGCAACCAGAGGGAGATTCAGATGAGAGACCGAGTTTTTTCTCTGGTACAAGGTCCAGAGAGGAAGAGCAAGAACGTAAGTAAACTCGTGCCTTGTTCTTTTTAGTTACTTCACTGTGTGTACCTAAAACTTGAAGAATCTGTTTGCTGACATGTTGTCTTTGCTTCTTTTTAGTAATGGAGTTTGCTCGAAATCTCTTATCACAAGTGCCTGAAGAAGAAGCTGCGTATCCACATGATCGTATTCTCATAGTCTCTGAGGAGCAGAGTTCAAGTAACGCAGGAGGACAGTCCCAAGCTCTAGAGAAGCAAAAGCTTGAAACCTCTAGGCGGCAGCAGCCACAATATCCCCGTAATTAAAACTACTCTCAACTCTCTCCTCTGTCTCTCTCTCATTGTAATCTCAAACCTTTTTTTTTGTATATTCGGTTTGTGTTTCTTTCAGCAGCCGAGTTTTGGCAGAAGCTTTTGACTACGTTAGGCCAGATTCAGAGTAATACAGACCACATGGTTAAACTAATGAGTGGTGATGGACATGGATTTTCAGCACATCCTTCTTCTGCTGTGGGATCCTCCAAGAGACAGAGAGATGAGCAAGAGGAGAACGAGAGAGGTGACGACAATGACGAATCAGAGAAGCTGCAGAATCAGAACATTCCACTGCTGCCACAACAAACACAAGGACAATCTCGAGGAACCAAGGCTGCAAAGAAACACTAGAGAGAGATGAGGTCCTCTCACATTAGTAGTCTTTTATTAGCAGAAAAATATTGACAGAGAGACACATGTTATGTGATGCTTAGTTTACTTATTGTCATCCTACACACTACTAGCTACGCAATTCAAGAAACATTGGAAGAGAGTTTTTTAATGGACTCTCTCAAGATACAAACATGTAACAATCTTTCAATCTCATTTTCATTCATATATATGCATACATGATACATGCATACCTATCGAAAACAATCGAATCAACTCTTGGAGAGACGACGCATGAGATCTTCATCACCAGTCTTCTTCAAAGCAACAACGATTTTCTCAACCTGAGAAACATTCAACCTCATTTTCTTATCAAGCATCGATTTAGCAAGCTTTGCAGCTTCCCAAGAACGCCCCTGTTCGCATAGTCCGAGCAAAAGAACCGAGTGTATATCCGTGTCTATCGTCGACACCACATCCGCCTTCTCAATCTCTTCATAAAGAAGAAAACAATCATGATACCTTCCAAGCAAACACAGCTCCCTCAAAACAAGACTGCACGCTAGACCATCAGGTCTAATCCCACGAACCAGCATCAAACGGAACATCTCCTCCGCCTCTTCCCATCTCTTCAAACGGATCAGCGACACAGTAACAGAGCTAAAACAATCAGAGAGAGTGACACCACCGAGCTTCACCAACTTATCCACCAACTTAGTAATCTCCTTAACATCCTCCTCACCGTTCTCCAAAACCCCTTGAATCAATACACTAGCGGTAACACGATTCGGTAAGCATCCTCTATCTACCATTCTATCCAACACCATCAACGCCTCGTGTACCCGCTTCTTCTCAACGAAAGCTTGAATCACCAGCGTATAAGTAACCGCATTGGGACTAACACACCCACCATCTTCTTCCTCCATCTCTGTCAACAACTCTAACGCCCTCTCCATCTCACCACACTTGCAAACTCCTTCAAGAACCCTCGAATACGTCACCATGTTAAGCACGCATCCGTGCTTACTCATCTCCTTCGCCATCTTCCACGCTTCATCAACCTCACCCGCATCACAAAACCCGTTGATCAAAGACGTATAAGTCATCACATCAGGACAAAGATCGAAACTTTCCATCTCTTCCATCAACTTAACACCCATACTCAGATCACCCTTCTCAGCAAACAACCTAATCACTATATTATACGCAACGGTGTCTGCAGATAAATCGAACTCAGGGAACTTCCTTAACACCCACAAGGCCTCATCAGCGAGCTTCGCTTGGCTGCAAAGAGACAGAACGATACGCATCGTTTTAGCACTAACAAAGGACTCGTCTTTCTTATAGGATTCAACAACTTCTTTGATCAGATCTGGGTTTGCTCTGATGTTGAGAAAGTCGCAAGCTTTGGTATACATGTAAGGACTGTGTCTATGTTGAGTTCCTGCCCATATGAAAAACCTGAGACCCGATTTGAATTGGTTCGGTTGGCATCTTGTTATCACCTCGTTGATACAAGACGCGTCGAGTTTGACCTTGGTTGAAGTGAGTTCTTTCTCGAGGTTGCTTGTGGATGATTGGAGAAGGTGGTTGTAGAGTCTCTCGGCGGGTGAGGCAGTTGTGGAGAATCGTAAAGGTGAGAGCTTTGAGGTTTGAGAGGGAGAGACCCGATGACGGATCAAGTGACGTAGTAGCATCGGGTTGTTTGTTCGTAAAGGTTTTAGCGATTGAGAAAATTCTACAGAGACGACGGGACTCGAGAAATGATTGAGACTTTGAGGGAGAAAGAGAGCTTATGGGCTACGTAGTTCGGCCCATTAACTTCCAATTTGGAACCCAATTAACACTTTAACAGTCTCATCCTACTGTATTTGTACTTTTGTGGTAACTAACAAGACAAGATCACGTGATTATGTCTACTGAACCCCGCAAAGAAATATTCAGCAACTGCGGTCGTTAGATGAAATTTAATTATTGCGCATGATTACATTTTCGGAGCTACATTTTTTTTGACAAAGGACATTTTTTAGCTACTTTTGCTAAGACAGCTCGCTCGTAAACTTAACAAAATGAATGTAGTTTTAGCTTTTTGTTTGTGTAACAAATGAATGTAGTTATTTTCTTATTAATTTAATAAGAAAATAGTGTAGGATAAAGAAGTATAGTTAACTCAACTGAAAAAAAAAATTAGAGACTGACAAACATAGAGTTTCGATCCATAGCTTCGTTAGATAAATAATGTTGTAGGATAAATAGTTTCATTAATTTGCTAAAATTGTAATTAAGCTTCTCAGCTAGTCCAAGGTATCTAGACAGATTTCTCAAACTAGTTTAAATCAATAGCTTCATAACTAATCTTTGTTAATTTATATGTATAAGAACCGTACATCTGCATCATACATAGCACTTAACTTTTTTGCTGAAACTAGCACTTAAACTTAAGAAGGCCAATCATCCAATATTACAATGACCCACACAGCCACATTAATACCAAACGAACACGAAAACTAGAATCAACAAAACACCTTTCCTCTCACGATCGTGGACGCAAGGCTTCAAAATTCAGCCCATGAGCCGCCACTTGACCAGCACAAGCAACCCACGGGTTGATCGGAACGGGGCGGTGATTGTGTTGATGGTGATTGTGTTGATGGTTCGATGACGGCCCAGCAACACGCTCACACGACGGACACATGATGAGCGTAGTTGGTGGAGTCATTTGGCCGTAGAACTGTGGAGACAGCTTGAGGGTTCGTAGCTCCATAGCCTCTTTCTGAAGTCGCCTGTTCTCCTCCGTTAGTTTCTCTACGCATCGTTTCAAGTATTCACAATCAACCTCCGTTTGCTTTAACTTGGTTCTGTAACCAAACCAAAAAAATTCAGTCTAACCAAACCAAACCTGTTATAATTTATAAATGCAATTTATTGCAAATTGGAGAAAATTTCTCACCTTGCTCTTCTGTTTTGAAACCACACTTCAACCTGTCTTGCTGTCAAGTTCAACTTCTTGGCTAAAGCTAGCTTCTGCTTCTGTATAATTACAAATATACCCTCGTTATTTCATATTTATTACAAAAAAAACATCGGTTTTTCGGACGAGTTTTGTTTTTTGAACTTACGGGATTGAGAGTGTTGTGTTCTTTGAAAGTCTCTTCGAGAAAAGCAGACTGATCTTTCGATAATCGGAGCTTCTTCCTCGACGTCTCGCCGCCGTCTTCCTCTTCGTCGGAGGTTCCACGCGAGTAACCTCTATCCGGAGTGATATCATCGTGGTCTGAGACTCCTTCTCTCTCACTCCTCTTCCCGCCGCTTATGGTGCTCGAGATCGTACTGTTAGGAGACGAAACTCCTGCTTCCTCCTCGTTATCCATCGTTGTTGGAAGACTGTTCACGTCTATTTTCCCTAGATCTGCAAAGAAGCAAAAACAAGACAGTCGGATACTGAAAGGCTTCGAGTAGCTCACAAGATCTTGGGAGGATTAAGTTGAGATCTGAACCAAATACCTGATGAAGAAGCGAATGTTTGGTTCCATGGAAATCTAGGGAGATTGTTGGATATGGACGAGTTAGGATTCTGATTACGCTGAAGAGGTGCGTGGTCTTGTGAAAGTCCTAAGCTTAGGCTCAAACCCAGATCTTCTTTTCTCATCATCATGACTTTGTTCTATTTATATGAATCTAGACAAGATCAGAGAACAGAGAAAAGGAGAGAAGAAAGAAATTAAGATGAAAGATACAAATGAGAAATGGTATTTTTTTCTATAGAGAGAGATCAGGTTTGTTGTGGCGAGAAGAGAAGTAGAGAGAGATGATGTGTGAAGATATTGAAGGCAAATAGGGCTTAATATAGCAGTTGAATGATGAGATTTTGTCAGGTGGCTAATTACAATCCATCATTATTGGTTTTATTTTCAATAGTCTTCTACTTTATATCCTCAACTTGTCCCCTTTAGCTTTTGCCATGTCTTCCTTTTTTTGTACTTTCCCAGCATTATTGATGTATTATATTTTATCTTTCATTTCCCACAAGAACCCATGTACTCAACTTCGTGTATTATGTACACATATGCATAGTTGTGTCTGTCTCTTGGGTCTTGAGATTTCTTTAAAACCAGTGTCACTAATTGAGAAATTTTTTATAGTGCTTCGAGAACATAGTTTAGATCATGTGATATATTAAGAAGTTAATGGAACTGAATTTATTACTTAGATATAATACAGTATCTCAGCATTATCAAGCTTCTTGTTTTACATGTAATAAGAAAAAAGTATATTGAAAAATGTTAATATTTTGATTTGTTACGGCATACCAGACTGAGTCAAGTCTCCAACACCAATTATTTGTTCAGATATTTTTTTTTTAAATAGTTGAGGAAAGGGAAAATAGTTTTGGGGTTGGAGATAACACTCNGAGAATTGCTAGAACCAACCTAAAAATTGAAGTCAAATACATTGGTGTACCCCAAATTCAGTCAAATGCAAAACCAACCTAAAGGGATGATGAAAATACTATTTGGTCCCCATGACTACACAAAAAAACGGAGTTGTATTTACCTTTCTATCCCTTAGAAGTCTACATCTAGAAGACTGAAGTCTACAATGTTGTAGACCTTCATT
>OVBX01001136.1:0-28699 GCA_900406325.1 Erucastrum elatum | reverse complement strand
AGTTGGGGTATTGTTTTGGGTTTGACTCCAAGTTTTGAGTCACACTTGGCAATTCTCCCTATTTTTAAAGTGATTTTTACACTAAAAATTAGAAAGTAAATTTTCGGACTTGTAATTTTTCTCTTTGATTTTAGGTTTAGTAAATATTTATATTTTAATAATATTCATTTTTGGAAACATGATAATTACAATATTTGAGCTCCACAAATATTTGATATTATCTTATTTATATTATTATTTGTAAAGTGATTCTTACATTAAACTTTAAATCAGTTAATACCATTTATATTTTTAAAAAATAATATATAAAAATTATTCTAAAATAAAAAATGAATTAAAGCTATTTTGATTAGATAAGCGATTAAAATTAATAACAATAAAAATTATCCAATATCTAAAAATAAATTTTAAAGTAAAAATATCATCTTATATATGTATTGTTGATAAAAACTATATTTTAATAAAAATTAAAAAAAAAATGAAAAAAACAAAAACTTAATAAATAAATATTTATCTTTGAAAATCATCAATTTTATAATTATATTAACCATAAGTCAAAAAACAAATTCATTGCTTTCGTTATCCTTATCTAAAATATATTCAACAATTATTTTACATCATTTTTTTTGTTAAAAAGCTAAAGCTAAAAATAAATCCTTGTATATATATATTACTCTATTTGTATGTATATATGAGCGTTTTCAAATTTATTTTATGCAATAAAAATTAATTTTATTATACTGAAAATGTTTATCAAAAATAATGAATTTGATATTTAATTTATTAGTAAATATTTCAAATGCTTAGTTAATGTTTTATGTTTGTTTTACGTAAAAAAATATTTATGTTATGATGCAATACTTTGTATATATATAATTTTTTTGTTTAATCAAATTGTTGTTTAATTTATTTATTTTTTGTTGAAATGCTAAATTTATATATCAACAAAAGAAAAAATGTTTACAATATGGAAAATTTGAAGTTGCTACTGCAATACATCAGATTAGTTTCTTGCCATCCATCTCTGCATCAGAGAGCTAGTAAACTCAGTATTCTTTGATTGAATGGAGGAGATCCTGTTGCGGATGGTCCTGTCCAGAGACTTCACAAGCTGAACCGGAGTGTTCCACGAGTTGTTATGCTTTCGTCCATTTCGTTCTCTCCAAAGTAGGTAGATTGATCCTTGGAGGGCCAGCCGCAGCAGGCAGGAGTCAACCTTATTACGCCGGGGAGATAGCAGTGTGTTCATGGTGATGCTCCAGTCTGGGCTAGGCCGAGGAAGGAGGCATCCAGTGAGGTCGGTCCAGACCGTATAAGAGTACGGGCAGGCGAAGAAGAGGTGATCGCGGGTTTCATCAGGCTCGCCACACAACCTGCAAACCTGGATCTCCCCCCATGCTCGAGTTCTGTCTCCTGTTGAAAGCCTGTTCCGTACGGCCAGCCACGCTATGAACGAGAACCGAGGGATTGCTTCTGAAAACCATATAACTTTGCTCCATTCGGCTACAGGTCTGTGCACTCGAAGTTGATCCCATGTTCTGTTGTTTAATTTATTATTAATATTTTGAATGTATAACCAATAAATTATTGTAATGGTATCTGAATTGGTAATGTGTTTATTTATTATTATCTTATTATCGTATCGATTTGTGTTACTTTTTTGAATTTGTCCATCTTGGGATTAATTTGTAGAGTTTTTACTATACAAATAGTTTCGTATTTAATTTAATAGTATACTATTTTAAATGTATGAGAGCATCTAAATTTAATTTACACCATAAAAAAATATTTTTGTTGTCATGAAATAATTTCCCATATATAAAGTTTAATGTTTAACTTATAATTAATATTACAAACAAATAAAAAATTATGATGCACATTGAACTGACAATACATTTATTTATAAATATTTATAAAATTATTATATCTGCATGTGTGGGCAAAACACATAGTTGTCGTTAGGTGTGGGCACTTTACCCGATATCTGAAGTGGCACCCGAACCCGATCCGAAACACCCGAACCGAAATCCGAACCGAAGTAGCAAAATATCCGAACGGGTATTAAGTAAGGAGAGATTGGATATCCGAACCCGAACGAACCCGAATGGATATCCGAAAATAACCGAACATATGTATATTTAACTTTATATTTCTAGTTTACTGCTCTCATTTTATTCAAAATATTTTATTAACGTTATATATAGTTTAAAATAAGATAATATACCTATAATTATGAATTGCTACTCACTTAAAAAATATGTCACACTTCTTGTATGTGCATTAGCAAAACTTTTATCTTAAATTCTAAAAAATAATCAAATTAATTTTTTTTCTATATTTTTTCTCCAAATATATTAAAATTTTAATCTATTAGAAACTAAAATAAAAAAAAATAAGTTAGAGGTGTATTTTTTAATAAAATAAATATGAGAAATGAAAATTTGATTTTTTTTCCAAAATTTAAATATCCGAAACTCGACCCGAAATATAGAAATACCAGAATGTATATTATATCCCTATATTGAAATATCCGAAAATCCAAAATATCCGATCTGAATCCGAACGAGTACCGGAACGCCCACCCCTAGTTGTGGTTATATAGCAAAATTCGTTTACTTCTTTTTTTTGTAAAGACTAGGGATGTTCAATATGGCAAAACTGATCTGTACCAAACCAAACCGAAATAGACAATATAGTTTGGGTTTGGTATATACCATACAAACCGAATGGATGTGATTTGTTTAAAGACTGTAGGATTTGAATATGGATTGTTATATAACCGAGACAACCAATCACAAATGGAAACATGTAAATATGTATATATTTATAGTGACGTATGAAAATCATAAGTTAATTTTTTGTTAATAACTATTGACCATATTTTTTACAAGAATAAAGAAGTTCTGAATTTGTTAAATTCTTGAACAATAATTAAATAACAATTTATAAACGAACAGAGTTTCATGATTAATCGAAGAAACATGACTTTAGTGAACAATAAATATGGAAGAATCGAAAAAAAAATATTTCGAAGTAGTACTACGTGCTTCTATTTTGTTTTTTTGTTCTTTTTTATTTGTATTATCAAAAATTTTGAGCTTTGATTTTAATTTTAAATTTGATTATTTTATTAGATGGTATAACCCTCTTTTGCTTTTTTTCTGAACATATAATATTTTAATAAATGACTGTGTTGACAACATGACTTTAAAATTCATATAGTATGATCCGAAACTAAGAATTATGTTTTTGGTATAAAACCGAATAAACTGAAAAACCGACGATATATAAACCAAACCGAATAAATATAGATTTAGAATGTTAATTGTATTTTACTAACCGAAATACCAAAAAAAAACAAAAAAAGAACCGATATCTAGATTGAATACATCTACCCCTAGACTAAAGTCATGAATTTCTTTTTCTTTTTGAACAAACAAAGACATGAAGTTTCTAATCAGTAATCACTAGACTAACTGCCATTATAATTTGGCTAATTATAAAACGTTACTGACTTGTCGCAAAAGCAAGTAAAGTCCGGAGTCCAGACGAATTTTGACAGTATGTATGTATTTGTATCAGTCTGTATCTTTATTTGTCTTTACCTTAAATTGATTTTGTCTTAATTCCTTTTCCCCTAATAATCTCACCTAAACGCGTTTGTTATCGTATGTGAATCATATTTTAAGGAAACAGGATAAGAATAACAATTCAGATTAATATGGTTTAAAATAATATAATAATTATAAGGACCAAAAGACATGGAATGAAATCGGGGATTAAATAAACAAAATAAGCAGTATTTCTAGTAGTAATTTTTGTTTTCTAGTAACGTTTGTTCCATTATAATTTTTTTACTAGATCTTGATCCGTACTTTCGTGCGGTGTTTTATTTAATTTATATTCAGTATAAATTTTTAAATCTTCGATTTAATAAAAAAATCTCTTGTATGTTTTTATGTTTTGTAATTTGACGATTTAGTTAATTTCATGAACATCGATTTGATTAGATAAACTTTGGAAATGTAACAATTTAATTTAAATTGATTATAAATGCAGTGGCTGAATATGTAAATAAAAAGAAATACAAAAAAGAAATACTTAATCTATTATAAATGCAATGGCTAAATGTGCGAATAATAAAAAGTACAAAAAAGATATTACTATCCAAGTTACCAAACAATTTTAATTTAAACTTCTATTCTTGTTTATAAACAGTACCAAATGTACTTCAGTTTTAATAATATAGATACGTGTAGACCCTCCGGAAGGACGATTATAAAATGCAGGTGGGTGTAGCTTAAGAAGGTTGACTTTTGTTCCCGAAGACGAGACTGCAAAGCGAAGGAGCCACATCATTGGCTGAGGGATCTTTGACGTCAACTTTCACGTCATCACTCTCCTTTTAAACCAGTGTTTTTAAAATCGGACCGGCTAGCAAACCAGAAATATTTTGGGTCATGGATTATTTAGATTCGACCAGGTTTAATCAGATTCAAACCAGGTTATTGTATTAAAACAAATTTAATACTATTTTAAATTTATATATTCTTGTAAATATATATCATAACAAGTAAATATTTCAACAACCATAATGCTTATAATTGTTTTTTAAAAGTAACAAACTGAAAAATAATAAACAATTTAATAGTTCAAATCCAAAATTAAAAGGACAAAAACATATTTAAACTTTATTCTTCCGGTCTTTATATCACTCTAAATCTTCGTCACGTTAAAAAAAATATTATAGACACATTAGTTTGAACTTTAAAGTTTATATTTTGAAATAAAATTAAAAACTATACCATGGTCGAGTTCTTCGCCGTCTTTAGGATATTCTTCAAGAAGTTTATCTTCTCATTCAGAAAAATCAAGTTCTCTTTCTCTTTCTTTAATCTGAAACCCTATTTTATTTTTT
This sequence comes from Erucastrum elatum, assembly GCA_900406325.1. Classification (NCBI taxonomy): domain Eukaryota; kingdom Viridiplantae; phylum Streptophyta; class Magnoliopsida; order Brassicales; family Brassicaceae; genus Erucastrum; species Erucastrum elatum. The sequence continues at coordinate 23,781 of OVBX01001136.1, read as the reverse complement.
TTTAAAGAAAATTTATATTGTTTTATTAAAAAAATTTTGGTATATTTAAGAACCACAGTTTGATTGGTTCTTTAGATCACTGGTTCCAATATGAATTTTTAAACGGTTTAATTTTAGTTAGGTTTGGCATTAACCCCAACCCAAATTTATGTCCGGTTCGCGGTTGAACCTGGTCCGACCGCCGGTTTGGTCAGGGTTTAAAAACACTGCTTTAAATGGATTTTAATAAAACACAAGGATGTCTCTTAAACCATTGGATGTGCAGCCCTGATAGCTTTTCCCTGGTAGAATTTGAGAAATCATGTATTTTCTTTTTTTATTGTGGTTCTTTCAGAAATGACTCAAAATTTCAAGTCAAACACAAAAGTAACATATGGTTTTTTATTAAATTTTGTTTTGTCCTATTCACCCTAGAAGTTTTAGTTATTCACGAAATGTCATTATTTTTTTTTTCTTTTCGAAATTGAATGTTTTTACTTTACCATCCTCATCTTCTCCAAATATTTTCAACTTTGCCATTGACATCAATACCTCAACAATCATGAACTACCAAATTAAAAGTGTTAATGCCCTAAAGTTTATATTTTTCTTATATTTTTTCATTTCTTCCACACAAACCACATATCTTACACTTTCTCTAAAAATCCATAAAAAAACTGAAGATATTGATTACCAAATTATGTAAGGTTCATAAGCTCACGATTCTTGGTGATTAACGAGTAGGTAGCTGTTGTGGTGAAGTTCTTGGTGATGGAGAAGCCAGACAAGTCATCTCACGAGTTTAAAGTATGAAATCGCAAATCACATTTTGTTTTTCAGATCTGTTCGACGAAGAAGACTTCAAAAGAAGTCTTCTTTATCTGAGAAGACTTTTTCGAAGTCTTCTGGTCAATGCATAGGTTAGTATTGCAATTGACCGTTGACTTTCCAAAAAGTCTTCTAACTTTCCTTTGTAAACAAAAAATTTTGAAATTCCTAGAGAAAACTTCTTTTGAAGTCTTCTTCGGATAAACATGTTAGTTTTTAATTTGACTGAAGTTTGTTAGAAATTTAATTTTTTGTAGAAGACTTTTAGGAAAGTCTTCTCAGAGAATACTTTAGAAGAAGTCTTCTATAAGTGGTCTGGAAGTCTTCTAATTTTTGCAAGAAGTCTGATGGTTTAGTTTTGTAATTGAAAATAAAAGTAAATGTTTTAACAAAAAATAGAAGTCATCCTAAGGGAGACTTCTAAAGAAGTCATCCTTCGGGAGAGTTCTAAAGAAGTCATCCTACGGGAGAGTTCTAAAGAAGTCTTTTTTAAAAAAAGTCAAAAATAGTCAATTGCAAAAGTAACTCACAGATTTTTTTCGAAATTTAGAAGACTTCCAGACAATTTATAGAAGACTTCCAGACGACTTATAGAAGACTTCTTTTGAAGTATTCTTTGAGAAGACTTTCCTAGAAGTCTTCTACAAAAATTCAAATTTCTGATAAAATTTGGTCAAATTCATAACTAACATGTTTATCGGAGAAGCCTACCTTAGTAGTCTTCTCTGGGAATTTCAGAAAAAAATTAATTTCAAAAGTAAGCTAATATTTTCAAAGGGAGACTTCCAAGGATGTCTTCTGTAGAGTAGATTTCTTAAGAAAATTTCCTTTGTAAATTTGCAATTGCGGAAATGACCTAGATATAAGACTTTGTATGAAGTCATCCGAGGACGCCTTCGTTTGAAGTCTCCGAGCAAGATTTCAAAAGAAGTCTTCTACGTTAATCTTTTTTAAACTTCAAAGTTATCCAAAATTAAAATGAATTTTTAATATTTTATTACTTATTCATGTTTATTATTTAATGTTGGGACTACATAGTCGAATTCATAACTTAATTGGTGATAATTATGAAGTTACAAACATTGACGTTTAATAATATTTCTAGCTAAACGAGAAAGTCTTATGTATGTCTTCCTCGTAAGAAGTCTTCTCCGATGATTTTGCTTTAATAAGTTGATGATCTGATGTGTTATAATCTGATTATTTTTGCAGATGATTCGGCTTTTAACTGTAGTTTATGGAGAATGACTGTTCAGAGATATAATTTTAATTTCTATGAGATTGAAAATTTCAACTTTCACTTAAAATTCAATCTAAACAATAAAATTAAAGAGTTATACAATACATAACTGTAAAATATAAATCATATATTTAATTGTTATGATAATATCATTGGTTCTAACCGAAACCATGAAAATATGAATATGCACAAGTGGGAAAAGAAGTAGGAACAAAAAAAAAATATTTGCTACTTGGTTTCATAGCAATTTTGATAAGGAATATTTTTTTTCATAGTTCCTTTAAATTTGAGGAATGATAAGGAATTATACGCAGAAAATATTTCTCAAAAATAGTGTAATTTTAAGTAACATGGAGGAATTGACTATTCCTCTTAATTCTACGTCATCACTTAAAAACATATATAAAATGAAAAATATACATACATGAATGTGCAAATTAAATTTTAGTTTATTATATAAACTTAAATTATGAATATAATCGAGCATTGTCAATAATAAGTGTAAGCCGAATAACACATTGGTAACAGAAAAATTCCATTTAACCAAACATCTAATCTGTTACTTAAAATTGGTATTATACTAGGTGTTTCTCTGCACCATGTGCAGCAAGTAATTTTGTAAATCTAACTTATATTTTAAAATATTTTTTTATTAAATATTATAGATTTTATTGTTTTCTTGCCAACATTTAATAGATATATAATTTAGTTCAATACTAAATTAAGATAAAATGATTTTTTTATTTAAAATTATATATATATATATTTATAATTATAATCTTAAATAGATTTTTATATCTATTTATATTGTTTAAATATATTAAATAAATTTGTAAAAAACTAATAAAATAAGATAAAATTGTATAATTATCAAAAGCTTAAAGTAAACAATATGTATAAAATTTGTAGAAATATAAAAAACTAATCATCTCATGATTATAAATTTAATTTTTTTAAAAAAAATTGTAGCAATTCTTGAAAGACATAGTAATACAAATTCTATAATTATAAAAATAAGTAAAATAAAATAATATTTCGAAATTAGAAATACTATATATGAATATATATATATTTATTTTATAGATGATGTATTAGTTATTACAATATTTTTTGTAAGAAAAAAATTCAAAAATATAAATCGACATTATGTGTAATATATGAGTTATTGCCATATTTTAAAAAGTTTACAAAAATATGTAAATTAACATTAAATGTGATTGTCCATATCATATTATTTTTGCGAAATTGATTGTAGAAAAAACATGTGGCAAAATCACTTCACAAATAAATGTACAGTGGATGTTTTTGGAAAATTACAGAATCAAACAAAACATGAAATATAATTTGCGTTTTAAGGCGGGTTCTAGTAATGAATTGACTATTCGTTTATACGTGCAAACAATAGCCTAAGATTTATAATTTGGAGATCTTCAAACGTACCTAGAATTAGAAAGGGTTAACTTCTCATAATTTATTATGTTAGCCATCTAGTTAGCACGTCCGATTTTTTCTTATCATAACTACCATAACACACGATATTATCATAATTATTTATGTTTATTTTGGATTGAATTCTTATTTTCTCTAAATTAGTTGTTTAACTAAAAAAATCTGCAAACTTAACATAAAATTACTTATGTGATTCTTGATAAATAAGTATGTTTTAAGTATGGGAAAATTGCCAACTATGACTCACAATTTGATTTGAAATACAAAAGTAAATCCAAAATTGAATCAAATGCAAAATTAACTTTAAAGACTGTTGAAATTACAACCAGCTCTTTGTGAACAAACAAAAAAAAAATGAAATTGTTTTACGTTTCTAGTCTTTGTAAGTCGTCTGTCAAGACCACTTTCAATTAAGTCGTCTGCTCATACGACTTTCCAAATGACTTACTTAAAAGTCATCTAGTTTAGTGCTTCTTAAAAATAATTTAATTTTTTGTAAAAATTATTTTGATAAGTGAAAAATTGAAATCATGTAATTGACATATGTTTTAAGAGATATAAATTAAAATATAACATTTTTTTTCAACATAGATTAGTGAAAGTAGTGAGTTATGATATTCTTTAGTTAAGAATCTGTCAAACATATGTTGCAGTATTGTATGTGTTCTTAGGGTTAAGTTTTGGAAAGCATAAATGTTTTTTTGGAAAAATTTAAAATTGATCTAACTGTGTTTATTTATGTGTATAGTAACCCTCTATGTAAGTATAATTTAATTTTATAATGTGTTTAGTTAATTAATTTAGTTAATTTAGTTTAAGGATTAAAATTAAGGTATATGACGACTTACTTTTAAGTCTTCTGGTGAATAATTTAAGCCAGACGACTTACATGTAAGTCATCCAAATATTTGCGCTTAAAAATATTTTAATTTCCCGTTAAAAATATTTTAGTTTCCCGCTAAAAATATTGAAGTCTTCTGGTGAATAATTTAAACCAGGCGACTTACATGTAAGTCGTCCAAATATTCGCGCTTAAAATATTTTAGTTTCCCGCTAAAAATATTGAAGTCTTCTGGACGACTTGCTTGTAAGTCGTCTAGAAAGTATTCTATTCCGAAGACTTAATTGAAAGTCTTCTGAATCAAAAATATTTAACCTAAATGAATTTTTTTGTCTCCCTATGTAAAGAAAAATTACACATTTTATCTCTTTCTCTTAAATGGCTGCAACAAAAATGTAATGTTCATCATTCTAAAACTCTTCAACCTCTCTCTAATCTTTTGAACTTATAAACATCAAGTTTTATATCATTTTATTGTTTTTGTCTCATGTCTTTCTCACTAATTTATGTTGGTTTTGGTTTTGCAGGTTTTTCATCAAATGATTCTCAACTTCCACTCATTTAAAGGCAGATCTATTAATTTTAGACATGTATTTTTATGTCTGATTTTTCTTCATTTAGTAACTTTTTGTTGCATAAAGTTTGTACCTTTTTTCTCAAACTAAAACTCTCCAAACCCACTCTAATCTCTTAAACTTGAAAACACCAAACTTTATATGAATTTTTTAATTTTGTCTCATGTCTTTCTCACTAATCTATTTTTTGCAGGTTTTTAATTAGATGGTTTTCATCTTTAACTTGGATATGTACGTTGTATGTTCTATAAAAGTATATCTATCTAATCTTCCACTCATTTTCTCTGTTTTTAAACGTTTTTGGATTTGCAGGTTTTTTAGATCTGGATGTGCAGGTTTTTCAGATCTGGAAGACTTTCAGGAAGTCTTCCAGCTTCCAGACGACATCCAGGAAGTCATCTGGACCTCCTGGAAGTCGCCCGGACCTTCTGGAAGTCGTCCGGACCTCCTAAAAGTCATCTGAACCTCTTGGAAGTCGTCCGAACTTTCTGGAAGTCGTCTGGACCTCGTGGAAGTCGTCTGGACCTCCTGGAAGTCGTCTGGACCTCGTGGAGTCAAAGCTTGTCTTTATAGATGAATGATCTATAATAGTTTTGTTTGTGGTCTGTTTTGTGATTTTCATGTGTACTATGTTAGTTGTGATTTTTTTTTTGTAAAATCATTAATAATGTTTTTAACATGTAATATATGTGCTAACAATGTGTTTACACATTTACAAATCAATGAAATACTTGATTTCAATAGTTTTTCTCTTATATTTCGATCTCGCATATGCAATTATAAACTCAAAAAAAAAAACATAGGTTAGTTTTGTGTTTGACTTCGAGTTTTGAGTTAATTTTGAAAAAAAACCTTTTAAGTATTTGTAGATATGTGTGTACAAATACTATTTCCAATATAATATTAACTGTCAATTTTGATCACCTTAATTCAGGTCTTACGAATCAAAACTAATTCATTTGAAATCAATTTAAAGAAACGACTATTCAATCTTCGGTCGAGTAGTAATTGCTCCCCCATTACAAGACAACTATACATGTATTTTCAATAGGCCACACACACATATACTCACTAAACGTATAGTTTTTTTTTCTTTTTTTTTTTGACTAAACGTATAGTTGCACAGACGTATACAACAAATGATATACATATCCATGTGTGGTTCGTGCATATACGCTGATATATAGTAAACAACGGATAATAATTAATCTCCATTAGCTAATGAATAGGCCATAAGTAAGTTTCACATCCTGAAAATTATTTAGCTCGCCAATCAGAACATGATACTTATTCATGCGCGTTCTCCGAACTTCCCCTCACCAGATAGAACTGTTTTTTTCTAGGGTTAAAACTCATTTTATTGTAATCGAACAGTGTTTAAATACTCAACTTATATATCAGTTTCAGCTAAGTAATTAACTAATTATTACAAAAAAAAAAAATCCGTCTCCTTAGTCTGAATGTAACAATAGAGCGATCCATAATCAAACTATTGAAAAAGTGGACTGATGATCAATTCATAAACGAGTAGTCTTTTCAATTTTTGAAAGTAAGCCATACGATTCTCCTTTGAAAATAAACGTGTCAGATGTCCTCGTTTTTATGGAAAGTTTTATATTATTGGTTTGTTTTATTATATTTGTTAGAATTCAAATGTTTCCCCAATAATTCACTGAAAAATGAAACTTAACTTCACCTTGAAGCTTGAAAATTGCCTCTTTTCTTAGGGAAATAAAAGTTAGTGATGGTGATTACACTGATAATAGGGAATTTACCCTCGCTACTAAGATGTCGGTACTTCTGAAAGATGATTAGATTTTTTTATCAGATAAATTAAATTTGGAATTTAGTTTACAAAAAAAAATTAAATTTGGAATGGGGTAGAAACCAAATGTAACTAACATATTAACATATACTTCATCTGTTTCATAATACTTGATGTTTTACTTTGTTGTATAAATATTAAGAAAATTATATATTTTTAAAAAGTGTTTTAAAAATAGAATGTTATAATCAGCTAACCAATTATAAAAAAGACTGTAAAATTTAATTGGCTGAACGGTTTCCAATAAAGTTAAAGTTAACCTTAAAACATCAAAACTTCATCTAAATTAAAACAAAATACTTCCTCCAAAACATCATCTATATTGAAACGGAGGGAGTATAAAATTAGATGTAAATATCATTCACACATTTGTAGAGCTATACTCCTTATAACTTGTTAAATAGTAGTCAAAAACCAACTTGTTATATTAATAACCCATGTGTACATTGATCATTAACTTTATGAAGATTACATTTTAAACCCTTAACTTCTCTTATCTTAATAATCCAAAATCATACCCTAAACCAAAACAAAATTTGTAAATCCTAAGAACTTAATTGTTATTTTGAAATATTAAACCTAGATTTAAGCTTCTTTATTTTCAACTGTCTCTTAGTTGTCAACCTGGTGGTGATATACTTCTAATATTTTGTAGTTTTATATATCTTAAAATATGCCAAAATGTCGCAACTATATTTTAATTGAACAATTTTTTGGAACACACAATGTAAGTTGATTAACTAGGTTGTGTTATTTTAATTGAACAACTTTTTGATAAAAGGGATAGGTAAAATGATGAGTCACCATTTGTTGTGTGCAAGTTATTGCCTATCTTTCAAGGGACATGACACGAGTGAGAGACAATTATTGGACGCCAGTCTGCACGTGGATTAACAAAACACCACAATGAAACATTAAAGAAATCAGTCTGTTTAATTTATTTCTAAGATTTGGTATTGTTTCTTAAATTAGTAATTCTTTTCAAACTGATAAAAACATCTTTCTAAAATTGAAATACATGTTTCAGTTCGAAATACCATTGCAGTTTCACCATTGTAAGATTTTTGTTTTTATGCTTTATGAAGTGAAATCATCATTGTATCGCTACAGTATTACTATATCAAAGATTAAATGATTTTGTTTTTTCGGTAACATTTGTTAATGTACACATGTTAAAAATATGAAAATAATGAAATGGCATTTTACTCAAAAAATCATATTAAATTGAGTTAAATTGCCATATATATACATATTCTTTTGGTAAATGTTAGATATTATACCATTCTTAAAATTTGTGTTCATAGTTTAACTCTGTTAACAAATCACTAAACCATAAACATAAATATGAATCCTAATCCTATATTAATCTCAATCTTCTATTAACTAAATTAACCATAAACTAATCATTAAATCCAATAAGGGAGTATAAACGAAATCATGTCATCTAATCAATATACTATACACGGAAATATAACCTTAATTCAATGTCAATCTTAATTAACTACACCTAAATTAGAAATGCCACTAAGATATATTACTATTCTGCATAAGGCATATAGAATAGAAAATGTGAAAATGTAGTTGCAATCTAAAAAGCATTGTAACATATTTTTTAAATGTTAATATGACTATGCCTTCATGGAAGGTGGTAATGTTTGCTCCAATGTTAACCTCAATGTACATAAATTAAACCGTATAAACTAATCACTAAACCCTACACACAAGTATATACCTTAACCTAATGTCAACCTCAATCTTTCATAAAGTAAACGCTAGCCACTATTCTTTAAACGCTACATGGAAATATAAACTCTAATCGAATGTCAACTCCAATCTATCTATCTATTATTATAAAGTTGAGTTTGCTCTCTCAAAGGCGTGCCACATCATCAGTTCATGCTTTCTGACGGTGACACGTGTCCCTTCCGCCAATACTCAGCGCTTCATTTATTCCACTTGACATTTCGTTTGAGTTTTTGGGTTACACGGGTTTTAGAATGGAGCTTTGAAAAACTCAACTTGATAATAGGTTAAGTCACTCAAAACGCGTCGTTTCTTTCTTTAATGGTCGAACCGTTGTTCTTCTTCGCCGTCGCGAGTGGTCTCTAACCCGAGGGTTTCGATTCATATTGTTCCTCCGATCCTGATTTATACCAGTCACGCATTTATCTTCTTAAAGTCTGTCTTGGTTCCGTCATCCACGATCTACATTTATTATCTACTTCACTATTGCAAGACGGTGGAAATCTCAAACCTATAAAAAGGGATCTCCAACGCCATTGGTTTTCACATTTTCATATCGAAGTACCACTCAACAGTCAACATACATGACAACTGGCGACTTCCCATATATTCCTTTCCAGTTTAAGGCTGGACGTTGCAGCCGAACTGTTGTACGACGCCTTCTCCGTTTTTGAGGAACTCGAAATGTGAAGAAAGGGGCCAAGGGGTTGCACTTATGGGGAGTCCACCTGCTGCTCTTGGATGATAAGGTATAATTTTCATTGATTTTGTATCGTGTTTGTCATTTTTCGTTTCCCAGATTATGTTTTATGTTTCATCATGTTTCTCAACTTTTATTTTTACTGATTCTGTTTCGTGTTTATCTTTTTTTTTTTTATGTTTCATCATTTTTCGTTTCCCTTTGTTTCGTGTTTGTTAATTTTTCTCTCAAATATTTGGTTCTCATTTACACATTCATGTCTCCCTTCCTCAGGAATCTCTCATCCAAGCCTCTATATCAGTCTATCACCTGAATACATTCATATAATTTCGTAGGGAGGGTTACATGTTTCAGCTGAGTGGGTTTGATGTCACCAGAAGTGACAATCATTCTATCTTTGTGGCCATCCGACGAATTGACTAAGTCCGTTCATTGAGGTGCGTGCTATCCCTAACCCTATCGCAACGGAGAAGTACAAATGCAAATACAAATACAAATTCAGTTTTAGGAACTGATGGCTTTGGCAAATACAAATGTTCAGTTGCCAAGTACTTCGCTAATTTCTTTTTTTTTTAAGAACCCATATATACTGTCAAGTTAAATATTCAGATACCTTATACCAGCTTCCTTCACTCTTTCAGGCATCATTGGTGAAGTAAGCAGACACCAAAACAACATACAATGACCGGAGCCAGACTTCTCAACGTTTAATGGTCAACATCAAAATTGATAAGTAACTTTCCACATAGATTTTTAAAAAACCAAGTACCATAATCACGACCCTTAATGAAATTTAATTAACCTATATATGTACTTTAAGCGCAGGGACACGACTGTCTGCGAAATATTTTTGGACAGCTTTGCTGAACTCCTCCACAACAGACTTGAAACTGGTGTCCGCCAGGTGCCAGCCAAGAGTGATGATAGCTACCAGCATCAACCCAAAGTTATTAGGAGGTAAGCGCTTTTCAGATACAGTCAAACATATCACATAATTAAGTTCGTAAAAGGCCTCTAACTTTCCGAAACATGTAGTGCAGGTTGTGTCTCTTCCTGAATACTTCACTTTGACAATGAGGTGTTAGCAAGTCAGAATTTATTTGATGAGTAAGGCCCTTCATTGTAGTGTATAGGACAGAACATGTTCTTAAAGGTCTTTCTCATGCTTTCCTTACGTCACAACCGAAAGTGACTCCACCAGTGGTACCAAATACGGTGGAGTCAAGATGCTGAGACTGTTTCATTAGCAGAGTTGAACGCATACGTTCTAACCTCTCCCCCACAAGTACGATTCTGATTTAATACCTACTCAAGCATCCTAACTGAGAAAGACGTTAAGCGACAGCAGGCAACGGCTTCTAGAAGCCTGCACTCTTAGTACCATTACTCTAAGAATTCTAGATCACCATAAGTTGCAAACCAACAGATCACAAGCTGACAAATGCTGGAAGCAAATAAAATGTTCCTTACGTGAAATCTGTATCGTACTGAACTGGAAAATATAATCACGTACTATCAGCTTCTCAGCTTCTAGCTATTAAAACGAAGACCATAGTAAGATAAAAATTCTCATTTCTATGGCTTCAAGTTTACATTGCTGTGCTTTAGTTTTCGGTTACAATAAATATTCTTCTTAAAGATGACTTAGCTGTTTTTTTACGCTAAATCAAATTGCCATAGAAATTTGTTGGATCCTAACCAGGAGCCGCAACTTACAAAAGAGAGGCATAGGAGTGGCCTCTGAAAATGGACACTTAAAAGACAAAAAAATCACACATATCAGTAGTTATTATGAGGAGTAAAGACGACCAAAACAGTTCGGGATAAGACATCGACCCTAGCATATATTTGAGAGAATTCCTCCAAAAGTCAGTGTATAGCTTTGAGATCAAAGTTCGAGCTGTACATGCTGTTTAGCCAATCACATTAATCTCTACAATTAACACTTTTAAGTCTAAAACTCAACAGCTACAGAATTGGAACTACTACAATTCAAACTCTGCACCACATCAAAGTGTTCTTCCATTTGTCTTCCACAAATCACCTTTTTCAGGCAAAAGTTTTAAAAATCCAAAAACATTCACACAAACATTACATCCAAATGCTAACCCAGCAAATAACTTAACAATAACTTCATTCTAGATTCGCTCGGATAAATACCTTTTAAATTAACATTTCTAACCTTTTCTTATTACCCTTTTTGTACGTAGTTACAAAAATATTAAGTAGACACATAATAATTAACCCTTATGGCTATATACAGAAATTAATAGCTTAATACACGTTCAACATTATGAAATTACGAAGATGAAAGTTGCAAGATAAGTCGTTCTTTTTCTTTAATTAAGAGATTGCCATTATTTTTGATGGATGTACTTGCGTTTATTTTTTTCTTACAAATAACATGTTTAATTTCCAGTTCCATTTTCTTTTGTATACATTCCAACGCATCATATCGTTAACATGTAAACAGGTCACTCTAAAATGGTTACTAAAATTTTAGCAGAAAAAAAAGTAAGACGCTTTTTCAAGAAAAAAAAAGTAAGACGATATTTCTGTATGATCTTTCTCAAACCTGTTAACGATATGAATCTCATCCATTTTCATTGGCCCGTTTGCAGGCTTTCCAATTCCTTTCAACAATTGGCTGTCATTTACAAGCTGTAACCTCACATTGCTTGGGACAAAACTTTGCTAATATATTTGACATCACCGTTGAAGACAAGGAGAGGCATCATGATTTTCTTTAAACGTATTTTGTAATGTTCTTATCTCTAATCACCAATCTGCTGTTCATGTAAAATAGCTAATGTATATTAATCATGGATATGAGAAAGGCTAAGCATTCCCTCTAAATGTAGCACTAAATCAAGTTGTTGATTCTGATTCCCTTGCTTATGACTGGAACCGTGCTAAAGTAGATAAACACATGATAGAATGAGCTAAGCCATAATATGGAGAACGTGAAGTGTCTACTCTTAGAATATTAGGAAAGTCTGATATGACTGAATAAAGCATAGTGTTTCCCTATGGTGAGCATCCGGTTCAGAAACAACTAGAGCTAACTGAGACAAAAAAAAATATTTTATTCTTTCTAACTTTTGTCTAAAGAGCTTTGTTGTGTGTTCTTAAAATTACTCTTATGAAAGTGATAAAATACAGGCCATTAGTATCTAATTTAATCTAAATTCTAAAGCACAAGTAGGACTAAACTCCTAACACTCACTGTACTTACAATACAAAATCTCCATGAAATGTAATTGTTGATTGTTGTCATGACTCTATGGTTTACTGCGTTAACCAACACCAACCAAACTCAAAATACTTATTAGTTATTACCTTATGGTCCACTTTCACTTGGCTAATATTTTTGCTAGACCAATATAAATCTCCACAAAGAAATACTACTACCTGATTTAATCATATAAATCGGAGGTCCACATCGATAGCCGATAGCCAAACTATAAAATTCATGTTATTTCCACCAATGCACACTCGCTCAACCAAAATCACACTCTATTTATTATATGAAGCAGACAATCACACTCAATTAAATAATAAACCCCAACTACAATAACTCAAAAATAATTTAACGACCATGATTTTCATTTTTAATCGTCCATCCGTTGATTTAAACTTGACACAAACCAACCAACTACAACAGAGTTGCAAACCAACCCCTATCATTTGATTTGCATATTAATAGTCATATATTGGTATTGAAAAATATAAATGTAACACATCCCGCCCGCAGGGCGTGTCGATCCTAGTCTCTTATAAACTATACAAAATCTGAAATACCAATAAGATGTGTTTCTATTCTACATTAGCATATAGAATATAAACTATGAAAAACTAAATAGCACAATACATATTGTTTAAATTTTGAAGTGTTTATGATTGCATGGAAGGAGGTAATGCTTACACCAAATTCAAATTAACTGTGGCGAAAGAAATAAAGATTGACGGCATTGGAGAAAAGAGGTGGAAGAGACAACATCATACGAATATCATTCGATTCAACATAATATTGTATTATGATTTATTTGATGTCATAATAATGTTAGAAAACATGTGTTACAGAAGCGTATATTGCCATGTCGAACTGAGTGATTGTGTTAACTATTTGAAGATAGTGTACTATGTGCGGTTAGTGGAACACTAGCATATGGAATATGATTTCATTCTTCTAATGTAGGCAACGAAAAGGAAGAAGATACATAGAGTTGGAGTCACTGCATAAAACATTACTACAACATGGAGGTAGTTCAGATGGTAGTATCTAAAAACAAGAAGCAAAGCTAGAACTTAAAAACAATACATAGAAACCATAAACCCATGTCTACACATCCTGGGTGAGTGCTCCGGCTTGACACAGTGACAGTGTTTCAATCGCATAGTTCTCCGCAGCTACACAAACATTTTCTTCAGTGAAAGCCACACACTTCAATTCCATCCCAACGACATGCATTACTAACAGAATAAGTGTCACAACAGCGGAGAAACCTATACAAAGCCAAAGTCGCTTAGTTCTATAAAAACCTTTATTTTAAGCTAAATGTTTCTGTCTTGGAATCGCAAAGAGCATATGGCATGAACAAACTACACTCGATACATAGCACAAGATAAGCATTTTTTATTTATATGGAATAGTAAATATGTATATGACATGGTACACATGGTTACATTGAATGGAATTGTATACATTACCATTTGCGAGGAGTGAACTACACTCGATATATAAAACAAGACAATTATTTCTATTTGATATAGTACTGTATATATATGTATAACTTGGAACATATGAGTACATTGAATGGAATATAAATTCTAAATACTTTATGATTGTTCTTACATCACAAAGTGCAAAACGGAAAGGTACATGAATGATTAACAATTTAATCTATTCCATGTCACATAGCATAGACCGATCAAATAGTTCTAAATATACTATATTTTTCTCGATTCCAAACACCTTAGAACTTACAGTATTGCAACAGATCTGAGACAAAGCGTCGGAGTGAATGGGAAAAGGGTTGGTGTGCTCATTCTCACCGATTTGTCACGAAGTCTTCTCGCAATAGATTTCCAAAGCGGAGACGATTAGAGAAAGGAATAAACTCAGAGAATACAGACGGTGGCGATGGGGAGGAGCGAAACGTGAGTTTGAAGAGGTGGATCACTTCCTCCAAATTTACCAAATAAAAGTAAAAGGAAAGATGTGAATACAATTACGCCATGAGTAATTTGAAACAATTAATAGTTAGGATTTTTTTTTTTATTCTACAGGTTTTACTGGTTATCATTGAGGGTAAAATAGCATTATTATATAATGTAGAATGGGTATATCAAAAATCTAAGGCATTTGACTATCTAGTAAATTATGTTTCTTTTCATGGTCATACACACCAACTTCTCAGCTTTAATATGCCTCTACATAGCCCATTTTTCTTGCTTTCAAAAAAAGAGGTAACACATTCTTGTTATAAAAAGACAGTAACCTTTCAGAAGGTAGCCTGATCGTGTAGCTCATTTGGTTTATGGGCTATGCTCCACCTCATGGGTTCGATCATGGCAGAGAAATAGAGAGAGAGAGAGAGAGAGAGAGAGAGAGAGAGNGAGAGAGAGAGAGAGAGAGAGAGAGAGAGAGAGAGACAGGGGAACCTTTCTGAAGGTAAGTCTTTCTTATTTTGTGTGTTAGTGTGTGGAGAGAAGATATATACAAAACAGAAAGAAATCGTCATGAGCCCGTTGACGAGGATCTCTATAAGATTCCTCCTGAGCTTTTATATTCTTCAAGACGAGTAAGCTATAAGATCCCCATCCCTCATATATAAAAAACATTGTCTTTTGTTAAGTTGTTTATTTACATCATGATCTAAAATTGTATTCGAGTTCATGTTCATATTTCTAAATTGATACTATATCATACTTTTTAAAGTTTACTATTATTAATTTTATTAAAATTATAAATTTGGTGTTGCAGAAGAGAATGCCTGGCTTTCTAGCATGTTTGGTTCCATGCTCATCTTGAACTGAAAAGGAAGGATAAAGAGAAGGAGAGAAGAAGTAGGATCGTGCATGCATCTGGATAATGTAATTTGTATTTTTTTCTACTTAATTTTATACATATACATGATATAGACTTGGCTTGGCAGAAAAAGAGAGAGCATACTCATGGTTTATAGAAAAAGAGGAACAAAGTAATAGCGAGATTGTCCTTTTCTTCTTGATCAATGATTATCGATCGGTTTCTCTCTATTTCGCCACATCGGTTCTCAACATTTTCTATTGTGTGTGTGTTCAATAATTATTACGAAGAGTACAATCTTTGCATGTGGAATAGCGTTCTCCTTTGTTTTTGAAATTAGACTTGGCCACTGAGTCACTGACATACAAAACGGGAGAAATATTGGAAAGGATATTCATTCTTAATTGGTGGTAGTCTTTTTATTTCTAATGCGTTTCAACAAAATATGGTATCAAGCTAATTCGTTTTAAGTATTATTCCAACATGGAACCAGTATATAAATTCATGTTGTCAAAGCTACATCCATCCAACAAAATTCAAATATGAATATGATGATAGCTAGCACCTAGCATTTCTCTAAAAACAATATGCAGACTAGCTAGTAGTAATTAAACTATATTGAGCTTAGAGTAGGTCAAAAAGTCCAAACACAAACGAGTAACATTAACACATTATATAATAAACGTCATAAACGCCACTACAAACGTTGTCCCTTGAAGTCAAGTATCACTAATGCGTACATGATCGCATAAGAACAAGAGTAAGTTTTCAAAAACAAAACTATGTTTTTAATGTATCAATAAGATTTCTGATTTTGGTGATTCATTCATCCCCTTTGTTGCTCTTCACCATTCCTGTATCCCTTGAGCCAGTGTAAAACCGCATCTGCTTTTGTCACTGCACGAGTGGATCCTTGCTTTGCAAGCTTCGTAAATGTCCCTGTGTTTACTCTCCTCATCATCGATTGCTTTCAGTCTAGTACTTTCTCTGTTTCTGTCACCCGTGTTCAGGCCGCACATGACCGCTACATCGTAAGTCTCTGAGCAACTCGGATTCATCAAGATACTCAACAGACCATCGACACATCCTATCCCCATTTCTTCAGTCACTGGTTTTGTGTAGGCCATAAATGATAAGACAGCTAAGTTACAGATCCGCATTGCTTTTTGCTTTGATCTTATTGGACAGCACTGAAATCAAAACTTCTGAATCCTTTTCACCTGTTCTCGAATAGGATACAGAGGTGGAACAAAGCATAAGAGGCTTCTATTGCGGTTGAGAAATCACCCTCTTGGATAACATCTATCAGAGCCGAAGTGTTTGTGAGTTCCCGATGATGTCCTTGTTAGATTCAAAGGCTGCCACGCCATCTAAATTGACTTCAGTAGCAAGCAAGCTTTGTTTTCTCAGTAGCAAGCTCGATACAAGTATACAACCATCTGTAGCAGAGCTTTGTATATGAGCTTGATCCCATGAGCTCGCAGAAGCTGTTTCGTGTTTTCAGTGGTCAGGATGATTTTACTTCTAGAACCGAACCAAACCACTGAGATTGTTTCATCAAAGCATGAGTCAAATTTCTCTAGTTTATCAACATCATCAAGAACTTTCAGATCCTGCAATATTTCAGATCCTGCAATATTTCATTTACAACATCATCTTCATATGCTTATGATGCGATAACTTGAGACGGAAACTGTTCTTACAAACGCAATATTTCTAGTACAGTCAACTCCAGTTATTTTCCTAGAATCCGAATAAACCCCGGATTAGTTGTGCCGGGGGCTTTTGAGATTGAGCTTCTCTTCTTGGAAAAATTACATTGCACGAAATCAGAAACTCCTACAAAACATAACAGTTTTAAAGTGTACCTACACAAGGCTTAACCTCATTCGTTTCCTACTACTCGTTTCTGCATCTCATCACCTCCAGATTCACAAGTTTCTTTTATGAAGGGGTCCAAAAGTGTACACCGCAGCCTTTCACCCTCCATTTTTTGGGAAAGATTTTGAAATCAAAAACAAGACTGCTGAAGGTGGCTTCTTCTGCTTCATGGTTAATTTGGAAATAATCTTCAAATCTATATAGACAGTCTCCATATCTATATAAATAAACAATATCGCGCTGTTTTGATCCATAGGAGATAGTGAGGCCATTATGTTCAGCCCTATAAGACACACGCATCAATAAAATCTCATCCTTATTGCGCTTTTTGAGACCCCGGGAGCGCTGAGCCACACCCTCTTCATTATAGTCATCATAGTCTCTTGACACTACGATACAAGCTATGAATCTCAAGTATGAAGGAAGATAACATGGAATTATATCGATCCTTAGGGAACCTGAAGTAGATTGGTGAGTGAATCTTGCATCCATTTCTACACCCGGTTCAGGCGCAATTTCAAAATCCGTTCCCCAGATGAGCTTTTTTGCTTTTTGATTCCGGTTGACAAAGTCAGAACCTTGGTCATTATCGTTACTTTTATCTTTGTCACCATCATCATCATCTTCTGCATTTTCGTCAAGAGTACAATGAGGGACCTCCTCCAAAAGTTGTACACCACAGCCTTTCACCCACCAGTTTGTTTGGGAGACTTTGAACTGAAACACAAGATTGCTGAAAATGGCGTCTGCTTCAAGGAAATCCTGGTTTAGACGGAAAGAATTTTCAAATGTGTAAAGATGGTCTTCATATCCATATAGATAAGGCATATTGCGTTCGTTTGATCCATATGGTACACTGAGGCCATTCTGCTCACCCCTATAAGACACACGTAAAATCCAATCCTCTGAGTAATCCTCGAAATCAATCTCGTCTACTGACAGTAAGATGCACGCTTTGAATCTGAAGGATGCAGGGAGAGACATTGGAGCCATATCGATCTTTAGGCAGCCTGAAGTAGCTTGGTAAGTGAAGTTTGCAGGCACTTCTTCACCTCGTACAAGCGCAGCAGATTCGCAATGCCATGCTCGGATGAGATTTTTTGCTTTTTGATTCATGTTGAGACTGTCAGAACCTTCACAATCATCATCACTTTCATCATCATCATATGCATCATCAACTACATTTTCATCAAGAATACAACGAGGGACCCCCTCCAAAAGTCGTACACCAGCCTTTTACTTTGTAGGTTTTATCATGGATTCTGAACACAAAAGTAAGCTCGCTCAAAGAGGTTTCTTCGGCTTTAGGGAGATCATGGTTGAGAGAGAGAGATTCTTCAAATATATACAAATGCTTTCTACGTCCGTATATATTTGGATGGACCTGGTATGATACATATTGCACAGTGTGGCCATTCTGTTTACCGCTGACGCTACAAGACACACCCTTCAATGAATTATCACCCTCTTCATCATCACCACCATTGTGATCTTTGAAACTGGAAGATGGCTTATATACATATGACGTCAAGATGCAAGCTTTGAATCTGAAGGATAAAGGAAGAGGCCTTGGAGTCAAATTGATCGTTAGGGAACCTGAACAAGCTCGATGAGTGAAGTGTTCAGGCACTTCTTCACCCGGTAAGACCGCATATTTGCAAGATAATGTCTGGATGAGCTTTCTTGCTTTTTGATTCAGGTTGGAGCAGTGAGCAAAATTTAGGCAAATCTTTGGACTTTGAAAAGAAGAGTCTAAAATTCTCTTCAAGTACTTACACCCTTCTGCATTTATAGATAGAACAGAACCTGGAAGCTTTGGAAGTGCTACGAGATTTCCGCATCCTCCGACGTGAAGCTTACTTAGTCCGGAGAGATTTCTGATGCAATCTGGAATAGTCTTGATACCATAACTGCTGATACAAAATGATATTGGAGATGTAAGAGCCGTCGCGGGTAGGCATACCGGTAAAATGTGGTGAACTCTGAAGTCTGATTTTAATGTCCAGTTGCGCTTCATGTTAGGGCCCCACTCGATTTTTGCTTCAAATATTTCAGGATAATTTTCATTTATATATAAACCGTCGTACTCAGTACGATGACAGAAACTCAGACCAAGAAACTCGAGATTCTCCAACTTAGAGATGTTTGGAGATATAGTTTTCAACCTCTTGCTTCCGTACATAATTAGTTTACGCAGACGAGACAGATTCACGATCCATGGAGGAACCTCCTCTATCCTTGTACTGCAAAACACCAACTCTACAATGCTCTCAGGAACCTTCGGAAACTCCTTGAGGTTTCTACACTCTGACATATCCAATTTATAAAGACAAGACCAAGTGCTCATTGATGATGGCACTTCCTCTATTGCAGTAAAGCCCAGATCGAGTTTCTTCAAACTCGAGCAACCACTGAGTGTTTCCAAACTCCAGAAAAGACTGAGTGCTGTCAAACTCGAGCAACGATGGAGGTTTCATTTTTCGAGTTTGATTAAACTACCGATAGAAGAAGGGAGCTCCTTCAAACGCAAGCAACTACTAAGTATGCAGACTCTAAGCTTAGTGGCATTGCCAATAGAGCTTGTGAGCTCCAACAAACTTTTGCAGTCACGTAGATTTAATTCCTCGAGACTTGTTGCTTTTGAGAGATCTGGAATCTCTTTCAGATTCTTAGAGAGACTCAAATCCATCCGCTTGAGGCATTGGAGAGGCTGTACAAAAGAACAAAGAAAAATATGAGTTTCAGAGAATTGACTAATCGCAATACAATACAAACAAAAAACTGATAAATATTCTTACTTTGATTCCCTCCCAAAGTTTCTCAAATTTGCTTTCCTGCATGCTTAGTTCGACAAGAAACTTGCCAGAGAACTTGGAAGGCCAAAATCTCAATGGACAGTCATCCCAATCTATAAGTCTGAGTTTGTCGGGAAGACAGTTGATGAAGCCTTCCCGTATGCATAAGTTTTCTGGGTTTTCTGGCTGTAGTTTTAGAAACTGGAGATTATTCATCCTATCAAAAGCGCTTTTACTTATTTGGATTTCCTCCGTATTTGAATAATAATCCAACCATATGCCTAGAACAGTTCCAGTACCCTAAAAATAGATTATTCGAAAAGAACAAATAAATCTCCGCTTAAAACCCCCCAAGGAAACATAAGACTGCTGATGTAAGAAAAAAATATGAAAAAACACTTACAATATCTTCCTCAAATACATCAGAAATATCCTTGGTATTCCACAAATACTGTCGCTTTCCAGGGTCCTTCAAAGACTGTTTCTTGACAATTTCTCTACCCATTTGTCGCAGCAAACTATGCATCTTTATGTATCCATCGTGTGAGACGGATATGAGACTCTTTTGCTCTAACACTTTAAGCCCATGGTCGACGTCCAACTCACAATTTGCAAGACAAAGTTTAACGCTGTCAAACCAACGATTTCCAAGACAACGTTTAAGGCGACCATACTTGAAGTTAACAGCGAAACATGCCAGATACAGAAAAATATCTCTATCTTTATCATCATTTAAGCCGTTGTAGCCAAACATTAGAATTGATTCAATCTTGCTGTCAAGGCTAGACCTGAGCCTTGGTAGTGCGTTTATCCAGTAGTCCCTGGACATTCCTCGTAGATACGATCCCATGATTCTCAGGCCAAGAGGAAGAAAACCAGCAAGTCCAGTAACTTCCCAAGCAAGCCATTCAAAACCTTTTTTTGGAGAGTTTTGACCGAAAGCATATTGGCAGAAGATCTCAAATCCCTCAAATTTATTTGGAAGTTTCATATCGTAAATACATTTGATGTTGTGTACCTTGAGAAGGTTTCTATCTTCAGTTGTAATGATAAGCATACTTCCGGGACCAAACCAGTCAGGCCTTTTTGCCATTGCCTCTAGTTTCAACAGACAATCCACTTCATCAAGAACGATCAACACTTTTTTGTCTCTCAGCTTTTGTTCAGCCACTCCCAAGTGAGGAACCTCATAATCCTTTTTCTTAAAAATCCCAGACAATAACTGTTTCTGAAAACCCAAATGATATTGATCAAGGGAGCCACCGAGAGAAGGCATATCTTTGCTTCCTCTGATATCCTCAATAAACGTGCTGAAGGAAAAATCACGGGAGAATCGGTTGAACAAAGCTCTGGCAGTGCTCGTCTTACCAATCCCAGCAGGACCCACAATTCCTATAATCTTAACATCGTCATCACCTGCTGTCTGGTCCAACAACGAGTCTATTTCCTCCATACGAGTTTCCATGCCAATAAGGTCATCAAAATCTGTTGATGGCGTTAAACCCAACACATCCATAACATCTACAGCAATTTTTTCGATCAGTTCAGCTTCGTTTTGCCTACAAAAACAGAGGCTAACCATTAAAACAGACATCATGAAAAGTAGCTACACATAATATAATAAGCCTTTGAAAGTAAAAGTGAACGAACCAGTTGCTAGAGTGATAACCAGCTATATCCGCCACTTCCTTCAAAGCTTCCCTCCATGCCTTGACCTTTTCTTCTTTGCCTAAACAGGTTATGTCAAAGGCCTTTCCGAAATCTCCAGTCTGCTTCCTAACCTCAGATGGATCTACTTCATAGAAAATGACCATCACTGTTTGTTGATTCTCTTTCATGCAGTTCATGATCTCCACTAACTCATCCAGACACCAGCTTGAAGAAGCGTAGTTACAGGAGAGCAAGACAACGGCTACCTTTGATTCTCTGATCGCTAGTATGAGCTCGGGACCGATAGACTGGCCTCGCTGAATGTTATTATCAATGAAAGGCGTGATTGCCTTGCTTTTGAGCTTTTCCATCAAGTGGCTAAGAAATTTGATGCGGACGTCTCCTCCTCGGAAGCTCGGGAAGACATCATGCTTATACGTGCGAGACAGAGAAGCCATGAATAGAGAGCACGCAAGAAACTGAAGAACAGGATCGCAATGACTTTAGCAAAGAGAGAAATAACAACGATGTCACATAACCACAAAAAAAGTATCCAAAGATAAAGAGTAAAGAGATAAGAAGACCCAAGTGGAGAGGAAATTTCAACGATGACACAACCATAGAAAATAGTCCAATCACGAGTGGAGAGGAAGATTCGTGGAAAATTCAACGATGGTAACGTTAATAAATTGGTAATCCTTCAACTTCTCTTTTATTACGAATTGCTCCTTCATTTGGAAAATTCAACGATTCATAGTTTCTTTAGCTTTTCCCTCGGAAAAGGACAGAAATAATCAACGTTTATATATGAATCGATATGAGGATATTCTCTCGAAACTACATTGGACTAAATAGATATGTGAAGGGTTCAGGTTCTTGACTGAGTTAGTTAACAACAACAAACTTCTGGCTTCTCTTGATATCATTATCTATGAACCGCGTGCTGATTCCTTAAACCCATAGTGATGCTAAAAAACCAAAAAAAATAACGAATAGAGAGTGAAACAAAACAGATAGATTGCGTTTGACAGACCACTAGAAAGAGAGCCCAGGGAAAAAAAACTAAAGTAGGCTTGGGCATTCGGATCCTCGGATCGGGTTCAGATCGGTTTTTGTCGGATCCGGATCTTTCAGGTCTTCGAAATTTAGATTCATATAGGTATTTACAATTTTCGGGTCGGTTTTGGGTCAGGTCATGCCGGATCCGGGTCGGTTCGGTTCTAGAATTTCAATACCCATATTTTTTGGGTTCGGTTCGGGTATTTTTTGAGGCCGGGTCGGATCGGGTAATTAGGACCCAAAAATACTTGAAATATCCGAATTGGATCTGAAAACTCGAAATATACCTGGAGAACCACAAAAATACTCTAACATTTATCTAAAATAAGATCCGAAAACCCAAAAGATATCCAAATACTCAAATTATATTTTCTGAAAATCTAAAATCTATATTATTAAAATTGAAGTAACTTTGGTATTGTTTGGAAACAATGATATTAGTTTAAATGAAATTTGTTTGGTAACTTGGATAGTAGTATTTTTTTGTACTTTCTATTATTCTCACATTTAGTCATTGCATTTATAATAAATTAAGTATTTCCTTTTTATATTTCTTTTTATTAACATATTCAGTCACTGCATTTATAATCAATTTAAATTAATTGGTTACATATCCAAAATTTATCTAATCAAATCGATATTCATATATTGATCATTATTAATATTGTACGATTATTAACTAAATCGCATAAATTAAAAGGATATAACCATTTTCATGAAATTAAGTAAATCGTCAAATTACAAAACATAAAAACATACATGATATTTTTTATTAGATCGACGGTTTGAAAAGTTATACTGAACATAAATTAAACAAAACACCCGCATGAGAATGCGGCTCAAGATCTAGTTATACGGGATGTCAAAATGAGCTAGCTCGCTCAGCTCATCTCAGCTCATAGTGAGTNAGCTCGGCTCTTTCATGAGCTAGCTCAGCTCAGCTCGTTTATTATATGAGCTCCAATATGTAAACTCAAACTCAGATCAATTTGATCATGAGTTAAATGGGGTTCATTAGTGTTGTGGGTCACGTTAAGTTTTTAAATTGGGCTTCGGGTCGCCCAAAGTTTTAATTGTCGAACCGGGCCGCTAGGGGGAGAGAAACAAAACGGTGACGATTTTGCCCTTATGACCCGTGAAACTTTGGGCCGTGACCCATGAAACTTTCGAGATCGACCCAGCAAA
>OVBX01001135.1:0-28723 GCA_900406325.1 Erucastrum elatum | reverse complement strand
GTAAATATACTGCTATCCATATTTCCAAACATTTCTCATTTAATATAGTTATCCATGTTTCTAAACAAACTTCTTTTTTAAACTGCAATTCATGTTTCCAAACAATCCGATTTTGTACTTGAACTTTAATAATATAGATTACATATGTGATCAGTATGTTGTAGCTTCTTTGTGAACAAGAAGACTCTAAAAATCGCATTTTTATTTGTCTGATCAAAGAAATGTTTGATCCTTCATCGAAATCGTTCAATACCCATTTGATATTCCCCAGAACCTTCGATGATCATCAAGATTCCGGTGCCTGTTCACCTCCTCTGTGGAAGAACAGTCCACCCAAGAGTCCTCCTCCTCACATTCAAACCAATTACCACAGCCTCTCCCCGGTTTCCAAGGCTCAAGTCATCGCTCGTGGCCAGCGAGAGCTTATGGAGATGGTTAGCAAGATGCCCGAGTCGTGCTACGAGCTTTCCTTGAAAGATCTCGTCGAGGTGAACACAGAGGAGGAGAAAGAACGGAAGGTGTTCGACGAAATGCCTCAGAGAAAGATCAAGAAGCCGAGTAAAGCCGTGAGGAAGGTGAAAAGTGATAAATGGGTCGACCCGGTTCGAAACGGAGGTGTGAACAATAGTGGGTTTCTTCTAAAATTAGGGTTTCCTGTTAGCTTGGGTGCTAAGAAAGGGACGAAGAAGAAGAAGAAGGATGAGGATGATGCTTCTGTGACGAGCAGAGGCTCTTGGGTTTCTCCGAGGCCTTCCGTTCCGGAGGATAAGGATTGGTGGAAGTCAGAATCGAGTAGGAGTGGGAGAGGTGTGTCGAGGATCAACAGTGGGAGCTCAAAGAGTAGCGGTGGTGGTAGTAGCAGCAGAAGCAATAGCGATCGAAGCCGTAGCAGTCTAAGGTAAAGGTTTCATTTTGATAATATATATATCTTTGATCGTATAATGATTTGTTAGTCTAGACTATATAGATGTTGAAGATTGATATAGAAAGAACACTAAATATGAGCTTGCTTTCTAGAGTTAATGTCTTTGTTTCTGTATTGATCGGACCAAGTTTTTATGATACTCTTCCTCTCTCAGTCTCTCTGACATGTGAATTGTGTAAAGATATTGTGAACTTGATCCCTTTTTTTTGGTGCCTTTGAAGTTAATGGTCCTAGAAAGGGTCAGTGTAGATGTGTTGGTTGGTTGGTTGCAAGAGATTTTACTTTGAAAGTGATAATCTGATCATGTGCTGTGTATAAACTATAGATTGAGAGCAACTAGATTCATCATGCCTAACTCTCTCTCTCTCTCTCTCTGTTTCGTAATTCCATATCTCTGCAACTTTTGTTGGTTTTAAATGTTTGAATTGTGGGGGTATAGGGATGAAAAGAGTGGATGCTTATCTTTCCTCCGGAGTGTACATGTTCTAGATAAAGCGTAACATTCTCCATTGGTTGTACAAGATTTTGCTGATTCATATAACTGGAGTCCAGGATTGGTGAAGATATGGATATAGGACATGTGCATCTTCAATGTACAGCCCAAAGATTATATCGCTTTCTTCTTCGTGTTCTTGTAATTCCCTGTTATAAGCCTATGCCATGTCTCTATAGAGCCTATGCTGATGACATTTTATATGTAGATAGATACTCCAGTTTGTATACATACCAATGCTCATCAATATACATATAAAAAGTATAAAAGTTTTTGCTGCTTTTGGCATAAAGCTAAATCAAATGTCAATGATCTTTGTCTTGGCTTAAACTTCAAGAAGAGTGGAGTCGTCTTTCTGTGTATGGTCATGTGTTTGTTGATTGTAAAGTTTGGTGATTGATTGGTACTGGTAGTGTGGTAGGTCCTTCTTTCTAGACTTGTGTAGTTGTGTGTGATTCGTCTGTCGGAGTCGTACTTCGTCCAAACGCGTTTTCCGCTTCTTATTTGGTTTCTTGCGTTTGGAAAACGCCCTTGCGTGATAGCGGTTTTGGAGACTCCTCGAAAGACCAGTCAACATATTATTATTGCAGTATATTTTTATAACTAAATATTTCTTACAATTTTTTGTTAATCCAAATTTAGTCAAAAATGCGAATCAGTTTTAAAATGTATAAAAAATGTAAAAGTTATTTTTATACAACCTAAAAAAATATGAATCATTTTTTTGTCAAAAATACGAATCATTTTAATAGAAAGAAAACATTATTTTAGGAATATAGAAAAGACAAGAAGAGATCTTATTACACGAAGTCTTGGTAATAAGAGTTGACGGTGACTTGGTCTACATGTCACCGACTGTGACATTAATAGCAAAAGCAAGACCAAAACCCAAATCACAAGTTTGCCTTTTTCGTGCATCTAAGAAGGAGAAAAGTCGCGCAGTTGATTCTAAACGCCCAAAGCCCTGACCTTTAACCTTACCTTGACAAGAATAATCCTTGCCGTGTCGCAGTGGAACAAAGTCAAAACCTTTCCCCCTTCAAATTGTCTCATCTCATTCAAATCCTGAGACAACATCGCAAAAAATCTTCTCTTGTTCCCTCTTCCTCTGGTTTCGTCTGAACAAGGTTAAAAACTTATCTGCTTCGATTCTCTTCTTGCTATTGGCTTGCTATATCTGAGAACTAAATAGATTGTGGTGTCTTCTTTGTTCTGTAGTTACAGAAAGTTTAGAACTTTGAGGATTTGGATTTGGTCTCAGAAAGATCATAAGATGGCGGGTGCATGTGCAGAGAGAGCTACAAATGATATGTTGATTGGTCCTGATTGGGCTATTAACATTGAACTTTGTGATATTATCAACATGAACCCTAGGTAATGGTAACACTAAACCTTACTTACTAGTCAGTCACGGCTTGTTTCTGTTTCTTTTATATTAACTTTACTTTTGTTCAATGATGACTTTAAAGTCAAGCAAAAGAAGCAGTGAAGGTGCTCAAGAAACGGTTAGGAAGTAGAAACTCTAAAGTCCAGATTCTTGCTCTTTATGTGAGTATATACTTTTGATTCATTCAATTGCTTTGGTTTGGTTTCATGTATCTGTTGAAACTCATTGTACGATGATGCTCTTGGGGGTTTTTTTTGGTGCAGGCGTTGGAGACTTTAAGTAAGAACTGTGGGGAGAACGTGTGTAGGCTTATCATAGACCGTAGTGTTTTGACTGATATGGTCAAAATAGTGAAGAAAAAGGTTTAGTAGCTCACTTTGCCTTCTCCATTCTATATCTGGAAACTTGGCTTACCTTTTCCGTTTATAAACAATTGATGTAGCCGGACTTGAATGTGAGAGAGAAGATACTGAGTTTGTTAGATACATGGCAAGAAGCTTTTGGTGGGCGTGATGGTCAATTCCCACAATACTACAATAAATATTATGAACTCAAGGTACGTTAACTTGAGAGATCAATGGAGTCTTTTTTATTTATTTCAGGAGTTATTATGACAATGGTGTTTAAACTTGATCTTTTAGTGTGCTGGAATTGAGTTTCCACCACGAACGGAAAGTAGTGCGTCTTTCTTTACTCCACCTCAGACTCAGCCCATTCCATTAGATGAAGATGCTGCTATTGAGGCGTCGCTGCAAGGAGATGATGCTTCTAGCTTCAGGTAACTACTCTCTTCTAGTTTCTATTTGTTTGGTTTTTGTTATGGTGAAAGTTTTGTTTATTTTAGATTTTTTTTTGGAAGTATGAAAGAGATTCAGAGTGCTGAGGGATCTGTTGATGTTTTGATGGACATTCTTGGAGCACTTGATTCCGCCGAGGTAAGAGTTTGCTTATTGCTATGTTTCTTACAAGGAAGTAACTGATAGTTTGTGTTAGAAGTAATGGAAACTAACTGTTTGTTGCAGGGTTTGAAAGAAGAGCTTATAGTTGATTTAGTTGAGCAATGTCGTACTTATCAAAAACGTGTTATGACTCTTGTCAACACTACAACGTGAGTTTTCTTCTTCTTATTCTTCTTGCTTCATGACTGATGTTGTTACCTCCCATTTTGATGATATGGTTATTCGTTTTTTTTTTCTTCAGAGACGAGGAGCTTCTGTGCCAGGGATTAGCATTGAACGATAACTTGCAGCGTGTTCTTCAGCGTCACGATGATATTGCCTCTGTTCCTTCAATTGAAAGCAGCACAACAACTCCTTCTCCTCCTCCAGCTCAGCTAGTCAGCATCAATCATGATGATGATGATGATGAAGACGATGAATCAGATGATGATTTTGCTCAGCTATCTCACAGGTAAGAGTAGTATTCCTATTTTGAGAGATTGATACTTGTTTTCTAACACCATCTATTCACTCTTGACAAGGTCTAAAAGAGATTCCAGCCCTATTCTTCCTCCTCCTCCACCACCTCCATTGAGCTCAGTACATGGTACTACTGAGTCAAGTAGGTTGGATTTCCTTAGTGGCGATGTCTATAAAACTCAAGGCTCCTCACTAGGAGTAAAGCAGCCTTCTCCTCCTCCTACTGCTGCGGCTTCTGCGTCGACTTCTCCACTAAGAAAATCTCCTGTGCAACCTCCTCCTGCACCGTGGGATACTGAGGTTATCAGGAACCTTCCACCTCCACCTTCAAGGCACAACCAGAGGCAACAGTTCTTTGAGCATCATTACCACTCGAGCAGCGGCTCTGATTCCTCTTGCGATGGTCTTGTTGGACAGACCAGGAGCCTCTCTATGAATAACGAAACCAAGAAAGCAGAGGATATGCTTTTCAAAGACCTGGTTGAGTTTGCCAAAACTAGGTCATCCAAGACCAAACATTAGGTCTCTTGTCAAATGCATTTGTGCTACAACCAGTCACGTTCGAGCTATATACATTATGCAACAAAACAAAACCAAGAACTAACAATAGAATGACTTCTTTGTAAACTTTACTGCTGTTCATCTTTAAAAAAAAATTGATATCTTATAGATGGTTTTATAAAGATTTCAGTTTTTGGCACCATAATGAAAGCATTTTTTGTCGGTATATGTGTATACGATTGCTCATCAGTTTTAATATAATCTTTAGATGACCAAAAAAACAAAAAATAGAATAAATATATTGAACAAGTCCATTGTTTTTTTTGTGAATAAAAATAGAATTAGCTTACTTTATATATGAATAAATTCCCAACTTACATTTTTCATGTTTTGCATGAACTATGATTATAATTTCTTTGAATCTTGCATTGAGAATTAAAAGATTTTAATTTTTGTTGAAATTTAGATATTTGTGTCCAGAAGATTAAACTAAAAACGAGACATTGATAACAATTTGTAATTTTCTTTTTTTAATCAAAAATAGATATGATAAAAAAATATAGAAAAAAACATCAATCACGTGATGATGACAAATGAGTATTTTTCTCGTAACCGTTAACCTTATTTCTCTTTTGGGAGGCAGTGTCGGTCCGAACGCATGTGGCATCTAAAGCGCATAAAACAATTATGACATTAAATATAACAATTTTTTTGGGTTAAAAAAATTTAAATGCATTTATAAGTATGTAACCAAAATAATGAAATATTTTATTAAATCATAATTTGTTAGCAAAATAAAACAATATATAAAGAGATAAAATAATATTATTTATGAAAACAATTTTTTTATTGATGAACTTTGGTTAACTAAAATGTTTAAGCCAAGTTGATTGCTAATCTTATTTTTCTAACATTTTCTACAGTAAAAACATAAATTGTATAATATAGAAAAATATGATAAAATTACATTAACATCAACATCATTTTTTTGTCAGTATATGTATAAGTTGAGCGACTAGTAATTTAAATCATTTGTGATATTAAATATCTTGTACAAAGGTATTTCATCCAAAAATAATAATAATAAATGATTACTTTGATCAGGAATATATTATTTTCGAAGAAGAAAATAATAGAAAATAAAACTAGAAGAAAAACATCTATCTAAAAGATATAACTAAGGTTTGTCTAATTAAATGATTTATTTAATAAGTTATGTGATAGAATATAGTAATTTGTTAGAAAAGGTAAGGAATAAACTAAGGTTTGATTAACTAAATAGTTTATTTAATAATATATGTGATAGAATGTACTAAATTTGTTCCGAAAATGTAAGAAATAAAAAGAAAAGTAGTAAAATATAGATGGGGAATTGAACTCCCTACCTTAAGCACTTGTTGGAAGGATATAAACCACTAGACAAATATATTATTAAATAAACTATTTAGCTAATTAAACCATAATTATGTTGCATAAATTATCTAAATCTCTAATCAGTAACGTGTCCAAAAGTAACTAGAGATATTTTCTTAAAGATATAGGTCATGAGAATGTGAATTCAAGTCACAGTGAAAACCTCTAGACTCTTGATCCTTCTCTTTGAGACTGAATAACCGTGTGCATGTCTATCCTTTTGTAGATTTCCAGATATCTACGTTTAGTTTGCAAAACAAGTTCAAATAATCATCAATCATACAACCGGAAAAATTAAAAATTCATTTAGTTACACTCCACAAATGTTAAAATTAATATTCAAGAGAGGGGGGGAGGGGGGGGGGAAGCAATTCACATTTTATACTAGCCACTTACCCAACTCACCATTAGTTTTTGGAGGCTTACCATCCCTTTTCCATATTTCAATGAGTGTGCCTTATTGTCAAATGCATTTGTGTTACAACCAGTCACAATAGAATGACAAAACAAAACCAAGAACTAACAATAGAATGACTTCTTTTAAGCTTTACTGTTCATCTTTAAAAAAAACTGTTCATCTTTAAAAAAAATTGATATCTTATAGATGGTTTTATAAAGATTTTGGTTTTTGGCACTATAATGAAAGCATTTTTTGTCGGTATATGTGTATACGATTGCTCATCAGTTTTAATATTATCTTTAGATGACCAAAAAAAAACTAAAAACAGAATAAATATATTGAACAAGTCCATTGTTTTTTTGTGAATAAAAATAGAATTAGCTTATCCTCATCTACTTTATATATGAATAAATTCCCAACTTACATTTTTCATGTTTTGCATGAACTATTAATTTTAATTTCTTTGAATGTTGCATTGAGAATTAAGGGATTTTAATTTTTGTTTTGTAATTTAGATATTTGTGTCCAGAAGATTAAACTAAAAACAAGAACATTGATAACAATTTGTAATTTTATTTTTTTAATCAAAAATAGATATGATAGGAAAATATAGAAAAAAACATCAATCACGTGATGATGACAAATGAGTATTTTTCTCGTAACCGTTAACCTTATTTCTCTTTTGGGAGGCAGTGCCGGTCCGGACGCATATGGCGTCTAAAACGCATAAAACAATTATGACATTAAATATAACAATTTTTTTGGGTTAAAAAAATTAAATGCATTTATAAGTATGTAGCCAAAATAATGAAATATTTTATTAAATCTTAATTTGTTAGCAAAATAAAACAATATATAAAGAGATAAAATCATACTATTTATGAAAACAATTTTTTTTATTGATGAACTTTGGTTAACTAAAATGTTTAAGCCAATTTGATTGCTAATATTATTTTTCTAACATTTTCTACAGTAAAAACATAAATTGAATAATATAGAAAAATATTATAAAATTACATTAGCATCAACATCATTTTTTTGTCAGCATATGTAGAAGTTGAGCGACTAGTAATTTAAATCCTTTGTGATAATAAATATCTTGTACAAAGGTATTTCATCCAAAAATAATAATAATAAATGATTACTTTGATCAGTAATATATTATTCTCGAAGAAGAAAAAAATAGAAAATAAAACTAGAAGAAAAACATCTATCTAAAAGATATAACTGAGGTTTGTCTAATTAAATGATTTATTTAATAAGTTATGTGATAGAATATACTAATTTGTTAGAAAAGGTAAGGAATAAACTAAGGTTTGATTAACTAAATAGTTTATTTAATAATATATGTGATAGAATATACTAAATTTGTTATAAAATGTAAGAAATAAAAAGAAAAGTAGTAAAAAAAAGATGGGGAATTGAACTCCCTACCTTAAGCACTTGTTGGAAGGATATAAACCACTAGACAAATATATTATTAAATAAACTATTTAGTTAATCAAACCATAATTATGTTGCATAAATTATCTAAATCTCTAATCAGTAACGTATCCAAAAGTAACTAGAGATATTGTCTTAAAGATATAGGTCATGAGAATGTGAATTCAAGTCACAGTGAAAACTTCTAGAGTCTTGTTCCTTTTCTTTGAGACTGAATAACTGTGTTCATGTCTATCCTTTTGTAGATTTCCGGATATCTACGTTTAGTTTGCAAAACAAGTTCAAATAATCATCAATCATACAACCAGAAAAATTAAAAATTCATTTAGTTACACTCCACAAATGTTNGGGGGGGGGGGGGGGGCAATTCAACACTTTATACTAGCCATTGGGTAGTTTTTGGAGGCTTACCATCCCTTTTTCATATTTCAATGTTTTATATGGACCATTAAATTTCAAGTTCCCATTTAAAGAACTAAAACAAAGATAAATAAAGCAAAGGTCATTTCTACAAACTAAAGTAATTTCTAATTTACTAGACACGAAGATCATTTCATTGACTCTCACTGCAATAATCATATCTCTGACATCATTTCCGACTTCGAGCAAAGCTAACAATAGAATGAAGATATTGAACAAGTCAATTGTTTGTTTGGTGATTAAAAATAGAATTAGCATATGCTCTTCTTATTTGTAGGAATAAGTTCCCACCTTACATTTTTCATTTTTCAAAATTTAAAATCACAATTGATTTTACAAAATTTAAAAGCCATCTTGTTTTTTTTTTTGGAATTTTGACCAGCTTCAGAAGACCATTCCATTGATTCTCATTGTCACCATCATAGTCTTGACATCATTTCCAGATTCCATCAAAGACGCTGAAGCCGCCGCAGTTCCACCAGCGTGAAAAGGGAAGGGGCCTTGCTTAATGAGCATTATAACCGGGGCACCAGCGCCAAAAGGTTGTTGTATGAAGTATAAACAGAACAATGCACTAGCTTGTTTACAAAGTATCATTAAGTCCAAGGATACTGAGATAAACAAACATATTTTTGGTGTTTTTAAAAAATGTAATCAATGTAAGAAATAGAGAGAGTACTATACTTTATAATTGGAGAATATACGCTATTGAAAATATATTTTCATATAATGCATGTCACTTTTATATGATTGAACATATCATAATAAGTGGTTTGTTCAGCGTGACTGTGCTCTTATATATTTTTTTAATAATATAAATTAAAATTGGTATATTAGTAGTAATAATAATTTTGTTTCCCATGAGTTAACTGTCGCCGGCATCCACCATTTTTTCAGTTTTCAGCATTTCGTTTGGAGATGTATCCAAATCGGTTTAGATAAACCAAATTCGAATTATACAATTTTGAAATGAAAATTTTAACTGAAACCAAGTTAACTTGAATGAAATAAAATGTTGACGTTAACTAGAATTCCGCAAGGAAAAGTAACTGATTCCACATGTAAATGATCTGGGTTTTTTCAAAAGAATATTTGTGGAGAAGAAAAAATAAAGAATATATCCATAAGAGAGGATAAAAATGAAGAATATATCACTATTACAGTTAAAAAAAAGAAAAAAAAATCTTTTGTTTTTGAACAATATGTGGTTATTTGACAAAATATATTGGAATGACAAATCTTTTTATTTATTTTATTTATGATTTTAATATAAACTCGGTTACAAGAAGAAATAATGTTGGATCAATATCAATATCTGTTTCATATGAATGCATCTATTATTATCAAGGTGCTAATAACTAGAAATGCCGAAACTTTATCATACCTGGACGTCTATGCTCATGTCCCAATATTCACGGTGACGGCGTGATGTGAATCCTGCTGATATTCTTTTTTTTTTGCTAAAATTGGAAAAATCATTAACTTCTTAATGAAAGTCTAATTACAAAGGACTTGCAATCTCGTTTGCTCTCAAACTAATCAGAGCTAATCTGATACAAAGGAACGGAAAGATATATAAAGAAAATCCAAGTATCAATCTATGATCAGAGCATCAATCAACAAGAACAACACTTCAATCTACAAGCATTGCTACAAGCATCAGCAAAAACTCCTTAACAGGCACTTCCTAATACTATTATTGAACTAGGAGAAGACTAAGCAAAGCTTGATTTACCGAAGACGAAACCATGAAGGTTCTTTCTGCTGCGACGACGGAAGGCCAGGCAATCCTCTCTGGTGCTAGCTGAGGCAGACTTCGTTGAAACCAAAATCAAAAGCCTCTCGGGGAAGCAATCATCCCGAACTGAGAAAAGAGGTCTTTACTTACATATAAACACGGGAGGTCTTTATTTACAGGTGGTACAAAATCTTCCCGATAACCGGCCACGCGACATAAGGAGAAAAACTCAGACGATAGCAAAGACTTCTCAGCTAGCTGGAGGGGCCACCGGGAGCTTGGAGATGGAGCTGAAGAGCGGGAGAAGCCAGAAGACATCTCAAAGCAGGTGAAACCCGCAGAGGGCAAGTCACAGGGAAACTAGGGTGTTGATTCTTCTTTTCATGTATATATATATACAATTTATCTAAGTTTCCTGAATTCATTGATTTTGTATCATGCAACAAAATACCCAAGGCAAAAGTAGGAGGACGAAGCTATTATTGATTATTGACGACTCAATTGTTTTAGTTTGTAAATAATTAGAAGATTGAGGCTTACCATCCCCTCGCCCTCCTTATTTATAGGAATCGATTCCCACTTTCTATATTTCAGTATTTTTGTATGAACCATTAAGTTTCAAGTTCCTATTTAAAGATGTAATAAAACGAATATAAATAAAGCAAAGGTCATTTGTACGAGTTTTAAGTAAATTATAATTCATTAACCATGAAGATCATTTCATTGACTCTTATTCCATTTTTAATATCCATTGCATCATATCCAACATTGATCAAAGCCCCATCTAGTTATGTCCCTTCCGGTTCCGGCATTCCTGGCGGCTCAAGTGGATCTAACGCCCCTACTGGCCCCGGCTATAGGAGTGGGGATACCGCCCCCGGCGGCTCTAATGGGATTAACGGCCCTACTGGGCCCGGCTATAGGAGTGGGGATACCGCCCCCGGCGGCTCTAAGGGCATTAAGGGCCCTACTGAGCCCGGCTATAAAAGTGGATCTACACCGGGTAAGCGATATGGAGGTGACACGGGTGCAGCTATCGTTGTATTCCCCAAGAAACCTGTACCAACGGCAATACCAGCAGAATGCAAACCGATTGCAGGATGCACCACTAAGCATATAGCCGGAGGCAACCCCAAGGAGCCTCGATACCATGGACCATGTTGTATGGAATTTAAAAACAAAGTATCGTGTGTGTGTAAATTCCTTTTGTCCACGAATAAAAAGCAACAAAGTGCTGCTAATGGTGTGATTCGAAGTTGTAATTTTAAAAATCCCATTTGTATAAAGAAGCCAATCCCACCAGAATGCAGACCAGAGGTTAAGCATTGTGTCGAAATGCATATGTACAGAATAGGAGCTAGCAATCCTACATTCGGAAGCCCGTGTTGTCAGAAATTCAAAACCTCGAAACGATGTGTCATGGCGTTTAAAAACTCTCCGGATCCTCATTTAAGCCATGCAGCTAAGGGTGTTATTGCAGGTTGTCACTTTACATAAATGATTGTACAAAAAGACCTAAAAACCTGAAAAATGAAAATATTGCAAACCTATTTGAAACAATGTACATATATATTGGTTTTTATTTGGTGAAATTAAAATATCAGTAGTACTATATACTGACTTTTTGTATTTGTATGTGTGAATATGTAAATACTATTTCTCTTTCAGAATGAAATATGCATGGTATGATTCGTATCCGTGTTTGCGCACGTTCATGTGTAGTATGTTTACAAAATGTTTGTTGTTGAAGCTGTATGCTTTGTGATAATGACACATCATCGAATGTAAGCGTCGGCCCAAACTGTACGAATCCACGTGGCCCAAAACTTCTTAATCACAAACAAAAAACGAACAATATCCCTATCTCGCATCGCATAGTAATAAATATATACAAAGTTTCGATCCCGTCCTAATTGCACACCTAATAAATATAACAACCTGTTTTCACATATATACAATGAAAATTCGAAACCTGTTTCTTCCTAAACTTTGAAAATCGAACTAATACCTATAAATAGTGGTTTAAAGTTGGGTAGTGTTCCCTAAACCTAAACTTAACCAATGACTAATTTACGTAAACAAAAAAAAATCCGATTATGATCTGTTTACATAGTAAAAACCGATTAAATCAACCTAAACTAACCCATGACACGGGTTAAACAAATTAGAAACCCTAAGGTTTTGATTTCGAATTCGACATCAAGGACTTGCCTTCGAATTCAACATCAAGGAGATAACTAATTCTCCACACCAACATATCTTCGGAACACCAACAACATGACCTCTTGTTTGAGCGCTAGAGACTCCACTTGAATTTCCAGATTCACTACTCATCTTTTCCGGGTCTGGAAAACGAAATCTCTCTTTGATTTTTTTTTTTTGATTTTAAGGTTCTAACGGCATGAACTCGATTTTGAGTGTTTTAAAGGGGTTTCGTGTCGGTTTTAAATCAACCCATAGTCGGATCATTATTTGGGTCGAATTGTACCGATACGAATTCGTTTACTATCGGTTCATGTAATAAACCATTAAAACCAAACTAAATCTTGGTCTGTATAAAAATGGATTTCAAACTTTCATCGTATGTAAAAATGGATTATTTTACTTATTTAGTGTGCAATCGGGACAAAATCGAAACTTTATATACATTTATTATTATGTTATAGTTTGGTGGAGAAATAGGTTTGTCTTCCCTAAAAAATATGGCAAAGTTCTCCTTTGGTCTCCAGCTAAATACGAGTCGTATACTTGCGGACCTAAATGGTTGAGTTTATCTTTTGATATAGTATTATTTTAAAGCGTCGTCGTTACTAAGTGTGAGTAGCATTTTTGTTAATTATTTTGTGGCCATTATATTCAGTAAAATAGATTCGCCTTGATTATCGAATTAGACCTTATTTCAGTCGTTACTAAGACAACATTTTATCTAAGTCATAACGAAGACAACAATTTATCGACTCCACTGCAAGACCTCCAAGGTTGTCACTGAACTTGAGAGTTTAGTTTGGGTTTTGAATGCTTATCTCGCTATTATCAATTCTGCAACTATTTTGTTATTGATTTTCAAGAGTTAGTCAAAATGATATTTACACCCCTCCTCCTCCAAAGATTGGTTAGTTTTTATAATTGAACTTAATGAATTTATAGAATTCCTTGGTGGTCTAGTGGCACTACAAGGATATTTTACACACATGACTATTCGAGATCATATAGGTTGATATTTGGAGACAGCAGGATGGTAATGTGCCTTACAAAAATCATGTACTCGCATATGATTTGGGCCTAAGACCTAAGAATTTTTGTGTGGGTGTTCTTTGGGATAGGATCAGTCACTATAAAAAAAAACCATAACGAAAAAGTGGTTAATCAACCCAGAATCAATAATATTGATACGGATTTCCTTGCAAGAAATGTTCGAACGAAAAATCATGTTTTCTCATATGTTAACATGTCAATGCCACATGACACAAGCAACTTATCCTCCGCAGAATTTATATGCTATTATGTAAAAAAAATCAAAAAAGAAAGTATAGAGAAAAGTCAAAGACAAGTTATAATATTTCCTACATACTATATTACTCCTACAAGTACTGCAGACGAAAGTTAAACAGTATTTAAATGATGCAATTTAAAAATAATACTCTATTTGTTTTATAATAAATGTCATTTTTACTTTTTTTTGTTACACAAAATATGTTACTATACAATTTCAACGTAAATTATATTTACTTTCAGTTGAAAATTAATTAGAAACTACATTAATTTTATAAATAATTTTATTTATCTCTAATATTATTGGTTAGAGATATATAATTAATAGCAATTTATATATATTTCAGTCAATTTCTTAATATGTGTAAAAGATGTTGAAGTGACAGAAACATATGCAATAATAAATTTGATATCTAATACAGTTTATTTTGATAATTTCTTTTAAATCATTCAAAGTTTTTGGATGAGATGAATTTTAATAGATGGTTCGTTAAAATATTCTAGTTTAAGTCAATCTTATAACTTTGTGTAAAACCATTGAAAAAATGTTGAAGGTAGATGACTATTTTTTACTTATTGTTTCTTATTATATATCCCTAGTATAAGAGAATTTCTGGATCCGCATTCTTAAAATTTAGGTATGTCATCAATGATAATATTCATGAAAAGTTGTCTTGGTCAATTATGGTGTTTTTTTATAATATAAGCATTCGTTAATCACGGCATAAAAAGAGTGTGTTTTTATTTCCGAGGCAATTCTTCTTACGACCACGACACTTGCTGAAGACTGAATACGGGTAAGGAAAGTCATGGGAAAGCAAACAGAAATATCTAAGGCAGGTGGCTTCTTTACAGCTACAAGTAGGGTATGGAGTGACAAAAACGTTGTGTGATACCTAATAAGGCATTATCAATTTGAGTTTTTGTAGATAAGTCAAAATACATTGAAAGGTTGATACTAATCACCCAAAGCTCACGATAAGGAAGGCCAGAGGGTGTAACTGTAAATTAAAAAAATGTGTGTTTTATCCCAATACTAAATGTGTGTCTATATATAATAATCAGCCAAAGCTCACATGACTCAGGCTTCCGAGTCTTGTAAAAACAAGGCAGACGAAGAGATACTACATAATAATAGCTTAGATGTCAAGTTCATTGAAACTCCTTGTGGTGATGCTTTTCTCATTCATGGCGATTTTCATAATCTCCCAGGCTCAAACCTTTTCCCCTGGTACTTTTCCATATATAAGATCATATAAACATATAATATCAAATCTCGTATCAATGGTTTCGTATCAACAGTGACATTATTATTAATTAATATATGGTTATGATGACTTGTCTTATAGGTCGGAAATTAGCTGGTTATCCGATTCCGACGTACGGAGGTGTTCCGTACTCTCCTGTTCCTACGAGATGTTTCAACCCACCTTATTGTCGTCCATGAGAGTGCAATTTGGTGCATGAATTATAGTCAAATTAAACAAGGTGATGTATATGGGTATCTTCTTATATTTTTCGTGGTTTGCCGGAGAATAAAATGTTTGTGAGATGAGATCCACGTTATAACATGTTGTAATTTGTAATGAATAAAGACATTTATGTATCTTTTGTTGGTCATCATGATGATATATCTGTCTCTAATAAATGATATCTTGCATTTTTACATTGTTTTAACCTTCCATTTTGTGCATAATTTTCATGTAGATTAGGAATTAGACATCTTTAGGACCCATTTTGCATTCATTTGTCCTTATCAGGTGTTGGAGCATCCTATGGTGTGATTTGAAATGTTTGGGAACTTAAAAACTCAAAAAGAAGTGGAGAATGAAGTGGTGGTCAAGATAAAGCAAAGAAAATATGAAGTTGGTCGAGACACCCGGCCAGTCACACCCGGGTCAGGGCACCCGCGTACCGGGACGAGGAAGAGAAAAGGCGAAACACGCGGGTCAGCACACGCGGCTACTCTTCCCCGCACGTACTTGATCGAGGGAGACACCCGACCGTTCACACCCGGGTACACTCACCCGGGTACCGAGACAAGGAAGAGAAGGAGTGAGGCACGCGGGTGGCGGTACGCGGGACGAGCTACCCGCACGTACCGGAGCAGCAGCACACCCGACCTTCCATACCCGGGTTGGTCAAGATTTCTTCTGACCCGGGTGCCATTTTTCCTACTCGACTCATGAGCTATCCAAGGGCATTTTGGTCATTTTATATTGTGTTTTTTAGGTTTTCTATGAGAAGTATAAATACTTTTGTAAGGACTTGGATAATCTTATCTTGTTTTCTCTTAAGAACACAAAAACTATTTTGGTGAAAGTTCTTCCCTTTAATAATAATTTCTTCTTGTTCTTGTGTTTTTGAGAGATTTCTTGCTTGCTAATGATGATTAGCCTTAACTTAATCATGGGTTTAAGGTTTATCATGTTTATTAGTGAGTAGATCATCTTAGGATTCATGGGCTAGGGTGATTAAGGGTGATTAGCGAAGATCCAAGATGTTTTAGTGTAGGTCTATTGTTTCCTTGCTTTATTTATTGCTCTTAGTGCTAGATTAAAGCTGGCCTCTTTAATCTTGATCATTAGACATTTCATGCCCGGAAGGTGTTTGATGAAATGTCTGAATGAAATAAATCTTGCTCTTTGCTTTCTTAGCCAATGGGAATTGATGCTAGGTTGCTTAGATAGCTAGTAGACTTGCATATAATGATTGCTTGAATGATCCAAACCAATGGGAATTTATGTTTGGTCATTGTTTTGCAAATGAGCATTTTTCTAGGGATGGAGCTTGCTTATTTTGAGTGTTCTAGGCTTAAGGAAACTTTTTGATTGTTCATCTTGACATCTTGGATTGGATCTTCATCACCTAAAGTCAAATTCCTAACCCCATGACTCATTTTTCCTCTTATTGTTATAAAGTTTGTTCATTTATTTCTTTAAGATCTTGTTAGTTTCATCATATCACTTCACTAAATTGATTGCACTTAGATTAAGCATTTGCTTGCATTCTCATTGCATCATGGTCACTTAGGATTGGATTGACACTCATCTATACTACATTGATTTGCATATTAGGGTTTAAGTAAAATCCTTTATCAATAAACTAAAGTTACCACAATTAGCTAGTATCAGCGAATGTGAGTGATAGATATGTTATTTCGAATGTTTTAAATCTGACCCAAAATTAATTTGATAAAATATTATTATTAGTATAATTGTTAGAAGCTCGACAAGAAAAATGTTAAAAGAAAACTTAGCTAGTAAAGCCTATTTATAACGCCCAATGTCAAGGCCCTTCATGTGTAGGCTTGGCTCTGGAGAAGAGATCTCCAGTTATAGTTTTTCAGTTTT
This sequence comes from Erucastrum elatum, assembly GCA_900406325.1. Taxonomy (NCBI): domain Eukaryota; kingdom Viridiplantae; phylum Streptophyta; class Magnoliopsida; order Brassicales; family Brassicaceae; genus Erucastrum; species Erucastrum elatum. Next base: position 11,740 of record OVBX01001135.1, on the reverse strand, counting down.
GTTTGAGCGAGGTGAAACTTTGTGGTATCAATCAGAAGACCACTATCGATTTAGGGTTTAGCTATTCAGAATGTATTAGCATTGGGTTTGAGTTGAAACATCATCAATCATGTGATATTCAAAATGTACTAGCTTTTCATGGGCTTTCTTATATCAATGAAAACAAGACCCACCAAAAAAAATATACAGGAAATTATGGAAAGAGAAAGCAAGCGAAAAGACAAATTCTGTCGAGAGTTTCGTAATTCTTTTTTTATTTCCGGTGGATTTGCAATTTTCCGATGGACCTACAAAGCAACCGGATGATATTAAATGCGTGACCAGATTAATAAAAAGTAGGGCTACCTGAATCTATCCAACAATATTTAATATTACACGTCTTTTCTTTTTTGCATTTGTCATCATCTGTCGGCAAATATAGGTCCACTTTGATCTTTCTTTTTCTTTTTCTTTCCGAATTTCTCCTTTTGTTTAGTGAGCTCCATTACAGTGCTACTTTTAATTATATATATAAGGAGCTCAGCTCGATTATAATATTTTTTTTTGCTTAAAACTCGATTATAATATTACTTGCGACTTTTTTCAATTTTTGTATCTATGATATTATGTACATATTTCGATAGTGTGATGCAAGTATGTGTGTGTGTGTTGTGTGTAAGTTATTTTGTCGGTGAATTTGAGCGCAGATCTTGGTTGCTTATTTATTAGCCGAGCTTTTCGCTAGATGAAGGATTGAATGAACCATCAACTATCTGTAATATTATCTTTAAAAAAACAAAATATCTGTACCATTCTATCGATTTATTTAATAGATGATATTTATAAATTATGCACACAATTTAAAAAATAATTTTTAAACAAAACATTGTTATTAGTACTTTTTAAACATTTAAATAAAATATTTTTTAAAACATCAAATATTAAAAATGAAAGAGTGTTGTAATATTAAAAGATTTTGCATTATTATTTTCACTCTTTAATCATATCCTAAATCATTCAGAAACATATAATTGTTTCGAAATTTAGAACAATTAACTTGTTTTTTTTAAAAAAGTTAACATATCCGATTGAAAAGGAGGAGATGTCTAATCGATGTTTACCAAAAACAAGAGCGAGGCAGTGGGACTCGACTCACTCACGTAGTGTTTTATTTTCTTGTTAAGTTATAAGATTTCAAACTTTTATGGTCCCATATCATTATCTTTCCTGTTATAGTATTTAATGCTTCAGTCCATTTTACCATTCTGCATATGTTTTTGTTCTCATGTTTCTTTTTGTCCCTTTTATCTTACTTTATTTCCTTGTTCATCAGAGATCATTTAATGTCAACTGAAAAACTTGAAGTACATTACTCTTCTGAAACTTCGTCGCTAATCAGATAACGGGTATATATCTAGATAAACTTCGTGCAAATGCAACAAAAATGCAAAGAACTATGTATAAAAGTTGTTTGTTTCATTATCGCTAGCGAACATTGGCCAACGTACGACAACATTGTATTCATTTGCGATCTCTGGTTCAACAATATGGTTCAACGATTGATTTTTAACCTGAAATTTTTAATGCTTACATTTTTAACGTCTAAATCTTTTTGTTGTTAGTCTGAAACTTGTCATTGTAATTTGTAGTTATAGCTTATTTGGTTGCCAGGAATATTGGACGAGGTTGAGTTTTTTGGTTTGAGTTCGAGTCCATTTGTATGTAACATGTCTATCACCAAGTGGTTAATTCCATACTGGAAGAGATTATTGATTCAAGGTCCTGAATATTTATTAGCAAAGAAAACGCTACGTTTTAAATATCTATTATATTAAAACAGAAGTCATGAATTCTAATTCATGTGTGATTTTTAACAAAATAGACTATAACTAGATTTAGTCACATGACATTTTCAATCATCATTAATCTTTATATTAAATAGAATATACTACATTATTTCATCTTTAATAATTTTAATATTATATAAAAAACAATAACTACCTAATATTTTAGAGATTTCATAAATAAGAATAACAATATATGAAATTCAACTTATATTTAAATAAAATTTCGAAAAAACTGTTTATAAATATTTTAACACACAAATACAATAATATAAATATATAATAATAAGAATCAAATACATGTGATGCTTTTAGACATTTTACAACATGTAAACTATAAATTATTTTATTTGAAATATTTAAAAAACATTAAAATATATGACTAAAATTAAATCTATATATATATATATATAAAACTAAAACATTAATTAAATTCTTTATAATATTAATTTATGAAGTTATAAATTTAAATTTTATAACTATCTTATTTAGTGAAAAATTACATTATCTTTGCAGATGATAATATTTTAATATTCTACCAAATTTTATTTCTATTTATTATTTATTTATTCAGTAATGAAATACTAATATAACAAATAAATAAAATAAATAAACGAATAAATGTGAAAGTTTGAAACAATCTATTTGATGAAAAAAGTATACTCTAATATTATTATGTATGTTTTTTTTTAAAATCAGTTAACATCATTTATTATTAATAACAATATAACTTATATATAACATGAATAATATAATTTGTTTCCTAATAAATCGGAAACATAAACACAATATCTTTTGATATCTTTTCATTTCAAAAAATATCAAAAAATCTGTTTAAGAAGATTCTAAAAAGATCTTAATTTTCAAAACTTATATGTAAATATTTTCATTAATTTCGTAGTTAGTTTTGAAATATAATTTAACATTAATATATTCAGTTATCATTTATAAAATGAAATATAAATATTTTATTATATTTATATCTATTATATAATCACAATCAATCATATTAAAATTTATTATCTGATTTAAATATTTTAACAATATCATAATTTTCACAAATTTTGTAATTAGAATTGAACTATATATTATTATGCATTAATAAGTATATTTTTATTGTTTACAATCCGTCACAGATTATTTTTTTTAATAAATAAAAATAAATATAATAAGATAAATATAAAATAAGATAAATATATAATAAAAGACAAAAAATACATGTGACAGTTTTAAACAATTGATTATTTAAAACATGCAAACTATAAGTTATTAAATTTGAAATACATTAAAATTAAAAGTATATACCATTATCAATTTAAAATAAATAAATAAATAAATATATATATATATATATATATATATATATATATATATATATANCACGGTTGTGCGGGTCGAGATCTAGTTAACATATTTAATTCCCTAGAGACCCCCGTTCAAAAGTATAAAACATCCGAACCACTCCCACCTCTGGACAACACAATCTTTTGTGCTTTCAATCAAATAATTTATATTTCTTAAGTACACGAATCTTTGTTGGATTTATTTAACTAAATAGTAATAGCGTATGCACTGAAACATTAAAGTTGCCATGTGATATTATTTTAAAGCATAACTTTAATAAGTCTCGGTCATAAAACTATTTCATAATCCATGGTTAGTTGGTTTTCTTCTTTTGTTAAAAGGAAGATTTAAACCACAAAAAAACTACTGTAATTTGCTGAAGAGTTGTTGATGTATGGTGTTGTACAAACCCAAGCTTTTATAATTTGTAATAAACAATTAAATGAAAGTAGACTCAATATTCTCTAAAAAATAGACTCTAAAAAAAAATATTCTTTCTGTTTCGCGAATGTCAATTAAAATTAAACTGGATAAAGATTTGTGTGTAATCTATCTTTATCCAACGAAAATAAAATGAAGTTCAAAGTTAATATGGAGGCAAATCAGTATAACTGGATAATTTGTAAAATATGTCGTAATAAACCCCTAGTGTCTACACTTTTATATCAACATATAGTAAATACAATAGTTAGCTCGAATATTTTTCTTATAATATCAGCTAGTCCCCCATCCCCCTTTATATTGAATACTCAACGAAGACATATTTTCTCTATATCTTCTTCATCTCACCAGTTTCATGAAAGCAAGCTTTTACATTAATAATGAGCAATAAGCGCGTAGAAGCTATGAAGATTCTAGTGGTGATTATGATAATGTTCTCATGGAGGACTTGTGAAGCCGAGTACTCAAGAAGACACACATCACCATCAAGACCACAAAGATTTTTCAAGGTAAGAAGGCCACAGCCACTTCGGCATCATCATAATCACAATCATGGTTTCATCGGTGATGATTATTATCCTCCAGAAAGTTTCTCAGGATTTTTACCCAAGACAATGCCAATTCCACCGTCTGCTCCTTCCAAGAAGCACAATGTCTATGGTTTACAGAGTACCAATTCTCAGAGATATCCCTGATCTCTCGATCACCAAGATACTAAATTACACATATTATGCTTACATACATTTAAATAAAATAGAGATCTAGTTAATAGTTATGTCTACTTCTTTCTCCCCTTTTGTTTTTGTCTTGTCTTAGAGGAATAACCAAATTAAGGTCGGGCTATTTTTGGATGCTTGCCTATTTAATTCAACCCTATTTGTATTATAGATTGGAGATTTATGTATCCAATGTGGAAACTCATGATTGAATCATTGTAATGCATCATGCTAATGTAACGTCTTCGTTAACTCAAAGTTAACACCTATGTTCTACTGTCTATCTCTTTCTTTTTAAGTCGCGAAGCTTTTAATGCCTGATTAGCGAAATGCCGGTATGAAACAAAAAGCTAAATATGTTCCAGTAACGTAAATGTTTTAATATAGATCTAGAAGAATGTCAATAATGAAGACACAAATTAAATGAAGTCACCATAAATGATGATACCGTATATACCATCACCATAAATGCATTTATGCATATCTAGTGGAATTTGTTATTTCCATCCATCAAAAGTAGACTATATAGTAGTTGCATGTGAGTGACTATATACATGTACCATCATAAACTTTCGAGATGACGTATGCTTGTTTTGTAGTAACGATTTGATTATTCAACAAAGACTTTGCAACTTTGTAGTGCAAGGATATAACACATTTATTAGCAGCAACCAACCAACCAACTACAAACCAGTGATCTTTATATGTATCATTGAAAATCGTTGGAGTTTAGTTGCTATGATAGTTGTGGGATTGACTTTTGTTTTGGTAAAAAGAAATTGTCATATTAGTCACACAATTAGGTAAAGACGACAAAAGGTTGCCATTAGTCCCTTAATCATTAAATCAAGATTGCTTCAACTGCAAAAAGTCAAAAGCAAGACGACTTCAACACTTAAAATTAATTGTTCTTAATATAGTTATGTTTTTGTTGCTTAAGTGTACCGAGAAGAGATGGTGGTCTTTTTATATATACAACATTACATCTAAGGACATGAACATTAACCTCCCAAACAGAGTGGAAAAGGAAGAAGGGTTAAGTTGAAATGAAGAGTTTCGGGGCAAAAAGCAAAAAAAAAACTAAAACTTGTGACGCAAAACCATACAAACCTACTAAGGAACATCTTCTTCTCCATGGTCCGTTTGAGAAGCTGCTGGCTTTTCAGACACTCTCACATTATATTTCTCATACACTTTTTCTCGATTTTCCGACCACCATGTCTCTGCTTGATGTTCACCAAACCTTCTCCGGCTGCAAAAGAACAAAGAAACCTTTAGCATCATCAACCACACTTACTAGTAAAAATATTACAAGAACATGAGCAAAATGTTAACCTGAAGCGGACTCTTCTTAGCTCTCTAGTTCCATCATGGAGTGCCACAAGGGTTATATACACACCAGGCTCATACTGTTCGATCCACTCTGCTTCTACATCATTAGTATTGTCAACAGCTCCTGTGTGGCTCGAACCATTGTCATTTTGGAACTGGAAAGGCTCGTGTCTCTCACTGATTACCGACCCGCTGCTGCTAAGCCGCGGGTCTGCTGGATAACCGTTGTTGTTGTTGTTTCTTTCGAAGGCTCTTGGAGCCTGGTTTGGCGATTGGAGACTGGACCAAGATGATGCATTGGCAAAGGCAAAGTCAGAAGGAGCAACTGAAGATATAGAGGAAGTCATGGACTCTGATCTTGAATGAAGGAAACCATTTTCTTCAGGGAAATTGAAACCGTTATGTAGGCAGGCGAGTTTGATGCTCTCACCAGGAGGCAGCTTCTCAGCAACATCTTTCAGCTGCAGAACCAAAGATTAGCTTATATTACACGTCAAGATTCAATACAGTTCACAAGTATATTATTATGTATATATCAAAACAGATTGTACCTGCGCTATGAGTGACTTTATTGCTTCCTTAGCAGCTCTTGATTTGGCAGACTCTTCCTCTGCCAATGCTAAAGCTTCCTGAGTCTTCTTAACCGAGTTCTGGAGCTCTACTTCTTGAAGTTCACACTTCTTAGTCAAACTGTCAACCTAAACCCAAACGAAAAAGTGCATAAGAGCAATGGAATCAAAGCATGATCAAGATCAAGATCAAGAAGCATACCTGTGCTCGTAACTTAACGATCTCCTGATTCAGGATCTCATTAGTTTTCTTCATATTATCCGCTATCCCCACCGGGAAATAAATCCCAGAAGTTGACGGCATAGGAGTAGCAGAGCGTGGAGGACTAGACCTCCTAGAGAAAGGTGAAACCGACCTGGAGCTAATACCTGATGGAGCTGAAACTAGCTTCGGAGTAGACCTAGACTGCACCGCATCTTTCAGCTGCAACAAAGAAGGCAGCTGAGAGTTGCGGCCGAAGTTATCACTCTTCTTCCCTTGTTTAGCAGCTTTGCTATCCAACTGCTTGATCAAATCCATATTAGCTGCACCACCAAACTTAGCTAACCTTATCTCAGATTTATCCAATCGATCCTTGTTCTCCCCGGAGAGGCGAGGCACAACGCTGTTCCTTCTGTTCGTATCGCTCATCTCAGAAACTTTACTCAGCTTAACGTAACAAGAGTCGCACACACGGTACAGCCTCCCAGCACTTGGAGCCAACGCAGCTCTGAATGCCTTTTTGGAACTGCATGAATGGCAGTGCACAAGTCCACAGTTGTAACAGTTATGTCTCTTCCTTGTAAAACCAAAAGCTAGTCTACAAGCTGAGCACTGAGACTGCTCAGCACCAGAGACCCATTTGTGTAAACATATAGCTGCAGTGTAGTTTGATCCGCAAGCAATGTACTTAACGTGCCTATCCTTCAAAGCTTCCACAAGAGTCGGTACTTTTCGATCTTCCAAATCACCGTGTCCTAACCTCCCATTAGCTCCTTTCCCCCATGTGTAAACTTCGTTCCTAGACGTCAACGCAGCCACGTGATACGCACCGCAAGAGATCTCCTCCACAAACTCACTAGCAAGCTTGTCCTCCACCAAACATGGTAGCTTCCCGTCTGTCTTCACATTCCCGAGCTGTCCATAAACAGTACTCCCCATCGTGAACACTTGTCCAGACGTCGTCAACCCCACCGTTAAACTATGTCCACAAGCGATCCTGTGAAAGTTGTAATCAATCAACGCAGGGACACACGTCGGTTTAAGCCTAGCTTCTTTATCACCGTGTCCTAGACGATTCTTATCTCCATCACCCCACGTGAACAGCTTCCCAGAGGATACAGAACTAGCGTTTGATTGCGTGACAATGATCTCAACAACAGCAGCTGTATGCCAAACACCGCACGAGACAGCAATCGTTCTCAGTCCTGATAAAGACTCAACCTCTCTAGGATACTGAACCGTCTCCTTATCTCCATGCCCCAACACACCAAACGTCCCATCTCCAAATGTAAACAACCTCCCGTGAGACGTCACCAAAGCTGTATGCCAAGGTCCGCAAGTCACCGACGCCACGTGGAGACCTTCCAGAGGACCAGCGATCCTCTTCGGTATCCAGTGACTGATAGCAGAGCCGTGCCCTAGAAGTCCCAATGTACCATCTCCCCACGTGTAGAGCTCTCCGGATAGAGTAACAGCACACGTGTGGAACTCTCCGCAGGCGACGAAGTCAATAGCTGAGAGAGACTCAACGAGACGAGGGTGGAAAACATCTCTCCCGATACCGTGACCTAACCTCCCTCCAGACTCTTCACCCCAAGTGAAAATCTCGCCCTGCCTCGTCACAAACGCAGCGTGCTTTACACCACAAGCAATCTGATGAACGTCAAGGACAATGTTCGACTCCAACGGCTTAGGCACAAGGACATCAGTTCTCGTGGCGGTTACGTAACTAGCACTCTTGTCAACCCCTACCTTAACGACGTTGTCGCATATGACCTCACCCCAAATGTACACGTCACCTAGAGCATCAGCGTCATCTGCTGCAGAGCCGTGGCTGGAACTGCTCTGTGCGCTAGAGACGCTAACCCTAAACCCATCTGAACCAGATACCTTCGTCTGCATCATGCTTTTGGTGTCTACTAAAACATGTGATTTCTCTGAATCAGTTGAAGGAACCTCACTACTCTTGGGAGTAGCAACTGGATCAAAACTAGAGGGAGTCCCAGGAGAGCTGTTACTCTGCGTCGCCGAGCTGCTGCTTTGACTGCTCGATGTCAAGTCTTTGCTGCCGCTCTGAAAATGTTATACAAAACAAACAAAATACACCTTATCACCTAAAACTGTAATAGATCACTAGGTTGAACACAAATCACTCACCTTATGATAAACACATATAATAAATATAGTTTGGCACAGTCATATTAAGAAAAAAAAGTGAAAACAAATCACTCACGCTTTTGTTACTTAGAACTAGACCTCCTTTCGACGAATACTTTCTCCAAAACCTTACTATTTTTTTCACCTCGGTTTTCCACATATTCTTAAGTGGTTTCAGTTCAGAAACTAAATTAAAAACGGTCATTATAACAAAACAGTAAAAAGAGTTTATGGTTCGATGTGTAGAGGATGATGGAATACCTTGAGTGTCTACTTATTATATAAACACATAAGTTAGGGTAATAACCTACTAAGTTCCGTATATTATCAATTTATGAGACCATTAACGCTAACCTTATCTTGGGCATCAATGTTTACTTTTATGTAAGATAGCGTGATTTAGTGGATATATACTTTAGGGAGTAACTGTCTATAAGCAAAATTTTAATGAATATATCGTGGTCTAGCATATTGTATTTCTATATGAGTAAAAAAAATAAAGGAACAATGTACGTGAATATCTTTGCTAAATATATGAAGTTAAATGTTACAAAAAGATAAAATATAGAAATTAAGATCATGACAACACAATTTTTAGAGAAATTCCTTAAGATAGCCAAAATATTTTTTTTATCACAACTAAAGCATTCAAAAGCCAAAATGACCAATACAGGACTATTATATAGTTTCACAGATTTAGTCTAATTTATATCCATTTTTAATCTATTTCCATCGTATAAATTTCGGTTAGGACAGATTTGCAGCTTAGGCAAACAAAGAGTCTTTTGCCTGAGAATACTTACATCAACTGAGATGTTTCCACCATTCCAGCCATCAATTTTTGAGCGTCCGCCTTGCCCGGCAGATATCAATGCTCTAAGGCCTCCAATCCAAGCTTCAGCCTCAGCCTTGTCCTTACAAATCTATCAAGAAATGAATTGTTATTATCCCTGGAGTTATTTATCAAAGCGTTGCTGAATTAAAGTTGTTCAAAAAAAACATCAGTTTTATAGTGACTAACCAAGTCAAGAGACTTCTTTTTTCCGTTGTATAAAAGAGAAAATGATAAGTAATCTTTCTCTGGGCGAAGGTAACGCTGGAAAACAGCCTATTGCACACAAAAAACAGAGTAAACGGCTTATCAGATCTTCTTGAAAGCAGCCAAGAGGAAGGCTTTAATATATACTGTTTGAAAGGAAATGAAGAATTGTTTTCTTACAGTTCTTTGCCCAGGTACAATTTTAGATACAGAAGCTAACTTAAGTCGCTTTTCACCGCTACTCGATATCCAGATCAAAGACTTTTCATCCTACACAACAAACGAGCATAAGCTTTCTCAGGAATGAAGCAAAAACAAAACGATAGAACATAGTTGCTGAGCAGAGAAAGCAACTCACACTAGAGAGTCTAAAAGGATAAAACTTTGGCTTTCCTTTGCGGCCATATTTCAAAAGCTGAGAGCCCTTCTTCAATGTAATCAATGCCTGCCCCCAAATGCAAAAGATAAAACACATAAGAAAACTAGCTACAAAGACACCAAAGTTCCCTTGTACATGTAAGACCCAAACAATTGAAACGTTCTAAATGTTCACTAGAAAACCAGATTTAATTCAAGTTAAACTCCAAAAGGTTTCAGCTTTGAGCTTCATACAAACTACTAAACCACCTTAACAGTCACTTTGTGGTAACAATTTTTTTTTCTAACAGCTGAGACAAAGAGAGATAGAAAGAGACGAACTTGTTCAACGTTGTGGTCAGAAGCATTACTACTAAAGGACACAAGATCTGCCATTCCATGTGAAATAATCACCTGAACGACACCACCACCCTCCTCTTCGATCCTCACCGTTCATCGTCTACAAACAAAATCCCCAGAGGTTCTAGCCGCCGTGGAAACCATCAATTTAAAAGGTTATGACTTTTTACGGCTTAATTGACCTCTCAGATCCAACGAAACTTCTCCAACTCGGAAAAGATCACACCTTTAAGTTCAGATGAGTGATTGGACTCTCCGGAGGTAACAGTGGTGGTGAGAGAGAGAGAATACGGCGGAGAAGCAAAAAAGGAAGGAGGAGGAGGAAGACAGGGGAAGTCAGAGACAGCGATGACAAAGGGAAGAAATCAAACTGACGACGACGGTAAAATACGAAAATTTTAAAATATTTAAATAAATAAAGGAAACTGTTTCTCTCTCTTTTTTTCTTAATTATTTTATAATTTTCCATTTTTGTAGTATTAAATTTCTTGTATGAATAAAAAACTTTATAGAAAATTAAATTATGTAGAGAGGAGGCATCCCTATGAAAGTGAAAGTCTATTGAGAGGCTAATGAATGAAAAAAAATAAAAGTGAAGAGGCATTTTCCATGCAGTAGGAGTACATACGAGCAAATCAAATTATAATCTTACAATATGCATGTTTTATTAAAAGAAAAACAGAGATACGTATGAACCATGATTGATAATTTGATACTCATAATAACATGTTGAGAATCAACATATCTTTGAACGGGGGATATGAGAATGGATACACCGTATTCGTATCAATTTCAGAGAAAACAAGACAATCCCCAAGGTCAACTAAACCGACTTTTCTAATCGGTGTTGAGTTTATTAAACAAAACAAAACACACATTTTTGATTACCTACCTGACCTGCAGTATTTATTTTTGTTTAACATGTGAATGATATATTTGACTCTTTGTTTCATTTTAATATCACCGTGTAGATTCCTTACTAGTTTAAATAAACCGATGATGTTTCAAAACGTCTTATAAGAAAGTTAATGAATCTGGTTGGAATGTTAATTCCGTTACAATCAGGCTAGTTCATTACGACTTCGAATGGTGAGCAATCGTTTAATTTACATGGAGGGAGATGTTTATTCTTTTAGCTGCAGCCACATTGAATGTTAGTTGCCGGTAGAAGTGAAAAGCCAAAAACACTCCTAAGGGGGTGAGTGGGTCCGTTTGGTCTGCTGCTTTCCGTCCACATTTCGGGGAGTTACTCGAGGAGAATGTATCACTTTATAGTGAATCAGCAATAATAGTGCATCTCCATTTTATCTACCTTTTCTTCTTCTTCTTTAATCAATTTACTAGATCGCGACCCGCGCAACCGCGCGGATGTTATTTTCAATTTATATATATATATATAT